>JAWWMK010016253.1:0-20558 GCA_035047105.1 Galeopsomyia nigrocyanea | reverse complement strand
ACACACACACACACACACACACACACACACACACACACACACACACACACACACACACACACACACACACACATACAGCAGTCACGAATTAAGTTATCATAGAGATTCATACAGCGTTACAAAATCGCGCAGCTATTATACATATCAGCGTGGGAGATATAAATTCCGAAAGTGAAGTTCGTCGAAGCGAAAGCCGCGGCGCGAGCGCACCAGTGAACGTGACACGCTGACCAAATTCAGTCAGACTTACACACACATATACACATACACTGTTGAGTTTCGGACTCGTTTGGCAGGTATATATTTACCTTCTCGATGATATTATTCCGTCTCGACGCAGGACGTGTAATATTATTTTTCATTTGGATCGTATAAAGTCTCAAGTTGTTATAAATCCCTGCAATCTACAAAGTTTTTTTTTCTCTCTCTCTCTCATTCTTCTAATTTCGTAACGTTAATAGTCCACTCGAAACGAGGACCTTGTAATACAAAAAAAAAGTGTCGAAAGGCCTCTAATCGCCGTTAAATGTCCATAGTGCACGCAGCTTATAGTTCTCGATTTTATTACGCGTACTAAAGTAAAAAAAAAGGTACACAACGATACTACTTTTTTTTACAACTCGGTAATTACATCAGAGAGCTATAACCGTGAACAGCGAAGAGAGAGAGAGAAAAAAAAAAAGAATTCAAGCGCGCTCTCAAGTTAAAATCGCTTTCTCCGAACGAGAATATATATCCAGAGAGAAAGAGCTGCTGGACTAGCTGCTGCTGTGGCTGCAAGCTCGCTCTGTTGCGAAAGCTCTCTTGAGCGCTGGGGCATCGTGGCCCACTGACCTCAAAGAAAAAATTCAAAAAGCTCCGTAAAAGCGCGCTTCTTCCTCTTCTTTATTCTTTAAATTTTATTTTCAGAATCGGTCTTCTTTCAAAACCCGATAGAATTTCAAATCGACCGCATTTTTTCGGCATTATTATGTACATAATGTTTATTACACATTGAAAGTGCAAGATTTTACTTTCGCGTTTATCACAGACACACGCGCAAGCACACCACCGTCGCCATCGTCTATGACTCTGGTGATCTATTATCGAGGCGCATTGCTTGCTATATAACGGTTACTTAACGGTATATCTCCAATAGTCGTAGAACGCGCGCTTGCACCGTTACGTCGCCTCGCCGCGCCACCGCCGTGTCTCTCTCTCTTTCGCGGCAGCGATGTTGCACTCTTACCTCTTCATAGCACAGAGATACAGAAGAAGAGAGAATCCAACAGCTCAGGCAGCAGCTGTAGCAGCACTATTAATGTATATACGGAATTTTCTCTCGCAGGCGCGAGGGAAAGGCAAGGATAATAATAATAACGACAAAAACAACGATAATAATAATAATAATAATATCGAAGCAGTAGGACGCAGGCGCAATTCAAAAGAAAAATACTTATATCCCGCGCGCTCGAGCGATTCCTCGTTGCCATGTCGACGACGCTATGACGTAACGACGCTGCTCCGCGCGTCATACACGGAGCTGAAGCACAAGCGCGAAAAATCCATTCTCTCCCTCTCTGTGCGTTATACCGCGAACGCGTGGGTGCTGTGTCACCGAGAATAAGGGGGATGGATGGATATTTTCGTGGTTAATTGGGGGAAAAAAAGGAGTTTTTTTTTTCTTTTGTGAAATATTTATCGGTAATATTATTATATTTCGGGAAGAGAATGAAAAGAGAAGTACACAGAGAAATCAATGACCCAGATACACGAGAAGATCTCGGTCGACTCCGACAAGCAACAGCAGCGGAAGCTTCTTTTGTTATATCTCTCTTGGTTATTTATTTACATCTTTCTTCTTCTCATTCAAATGTGTCAGTACACACGCGAACAAGCGTGTTCGAATTTTTTTTTTTTTGCGCGCTATGCTAATTAACCGAGCACGAGGAGTGAGGTAACTTCTCTTCTTTTGCAGAGTTGTTGTATACAATTGTGTATTGGGACGTTTGAAGCTTATCTCTCCGTTGTACTGATATACTGATAATGCAGTGCGCGCTCTGCGAGTGACACTTTTTTTTTTCTTTCTCTTCGGCGATTTATTGTTGTACGAATGCATTAGCATTGAGATCTCTCTTCTCTCTCTTTTTTTTTTCTTTTTCTGAGACATTACGCGAGGATTTTAAGACGGAACGGAAAATAAGGTTATTTTGGAGGTAGACGAAATTAGATTTTTCAAGTCCGAAAAGTCAACAGAATCTTCGATTAGCTTGGAAGGATAGATTTTTTTTTTAAAGATCTAAAATAGTCGATAGTCACGTTACTTTCGAGGGAAAAAAAATCAGGCTTGAACAATTGCCAACTAATAGCCACACACGTGAAGTTACAATAATAAAAAACTCGCTCGTCATTCAAAAAGTTGAAAACGATCCATGAAAAAAAAAAAGCAGCTCATTGTCAACGCTACTAAGAGATTTAAAAAAAAAACCCCACAGTTTTCACGCGAATCAATGACCCAAATTTCACAGTCGACATTTTTTTTTGTCTCTCGACGGACAGAACTCTCAAATGTTTCTTTTTTTTCCCCATTCCGTCACTTGCAGTATAGGTAGTATAGCTCTTAAAAATCTCCTCGCGCCTTTCCAAAATGCTTTTAACCATTATGTAGTTTCCTCACGGATATCTGCCAAGAAGGAAAAGTATAAAAAAAAAAAAGAGAGAGAGAGAAGCAGTTACCCAACAGCAGCACCGAGCACAGCACACACAGCGATTGCCTACGCGTTAGAGCGTTAAAATTCGGCCATTGTCGAAATCGTTTGTAATTGCACTCGTTTAGAAAGTGACGATATCATAGCGCGAGCGAGCTAGCGCTATTGGCCGCGACATTGAACGAACCCAGCGTGTATTAAGAGAGAGAGAGAGAGAGAGAGAGAGAGAGAGAGAGAGAGAGAGAGAGAGAGAGAGAGAGAGAGAGAGAGAGAGAGAGCGAGCGAGCAGCTGTGTACGAAGCAATTATATATTGACATACAATTCAAGACAGTATGTGTATTTTCTCTCTATCTCTGCCCTTAAACGGCAACGGTGCGAACACCTGTGCAATTTTTCTCTCTCTCTCTCTCTCCGAGCGCGTTTTATTTCGAGGAGTGATTCCGTGCGAGAGAGAGACCTAAAAATATGTATAATACGTGAATGCTGAGCATTGTCCACATGCATACAACGCTACTCTTGTGTATAAATCCCCTTATCGTCGTTTTAGAACTGTGAGAACCACGTCTAGTTTTCGGACCAGTCGAGACCTGCCCTCCTCCTCTCTCGTGCACTTCCGGTCTATATACACTCTACGAACGAACCCGAGAGAAGTTACAAAAAAAAGTGCAGATGTTGCATTAAGACTCGAAACGTTCTTTTTCTCCTCTTTCGTTAAAAAAAAAATCTTTAACGGAATTTAACGATACGGATATACGTAGTACATATATCGTCGAATGAGATAGCGAAAATTTCGAACAAAGGGAACAAAGACTCGTCGGAGAATAAAAAAAAAATCGCGATGTATGTCCTGTATGTAATGTAGCTGTATAATCAATAATCTAGCGAGACGTGTAGAACAATTATTATCCAATTAAAAAAAAATCTGTCGCCCTTGAGGAGATTGATGAAACCCGTCGATTAAGGAGTTACGAAATTGACCGTAATATCGACAACGAACAACAAAAAAAAGTTACAATCTCCGAGGAATCACGAACAACCGAGGGATATATCTCTCGAAACTACAACAGCACTTTCATCGAGTATATATAGCATTCGCTAGAAAATTTTCACCGATATAGAGTATACAAATCATTAATCAACGCAGGATACATAATCGTAAAAGTAAAGATGACGCATCGAAATGAACGTCTTTATCGTTGATTAAATAAAATATCCGTTTGATTATCGAGAGAACGATGTTTGCAGTGTGAAAAAAAAATTGAAGTTTTTATGGACGATATACACACAAGAAGTCGTAAGGATGCTTATCTCTTCCTTCGCCATACCTCGCATCCTCGCGCCCCGACATAGTAAACGAGCTTTATGAGAAATTTACCGCGCGTAAAGCCGATAATTAGAGGACGAGTTTCGGGACGAAAATTAGTTTAATTAAAACTTCAAAGGAGCTTCGTTAATTATTATCAACAAGTATCTTTCGCTAATAATGTGAAACTTGTAAAAAAATTAAAAATAAAAGTACTCAGCGGGTGTCTATTCAATTAGCATGACTCAAATATGTAATGAATTTTTGAAAATCAATGCGCAATACAACAAAACGACACGACGCAGCGCGACGTTATTCACGTGAAAAAACAACGTAAGCAACGCGATACGTCTCGCAGGTATAATATATTAAACCTTGCGATATAAACGTCACGCCGTATTATATTTCCCATGTATTAATGACGTCAGTCGATGAATTTTTCACCATACACGAACACACTCCAAAAACAAATTAAACAAACAAAAAAAAAACAAAAATTTAGCGCCGCAAGAGTTAACGATAGATGGCGTACACAGTCCGCGAGAACTCCAAAGGAGGAGGAAGGAAGTACGCAGCCTGCTGCTGTGCTTTTGATGGTAGGGAGGGAAGGAGAAACGTAGCCCGTTCAGGGCCGCGGCCGACGACGACCAAATCGATTTCATGTGCACAGCCTCTCCTTTTTTCGCGCTCTCCATTGCCTGCGCGCTGCTGCTGCTGCTCGTTGCCTTTTATACTTTTACTTTTTCGCCGCCGAAACGAAAGTTTTTTGCGAGATTACTTACTACACGGCCCTTGCGGTCGCGGCTAATGTGGTTTTTTCGATCAATTAATTTGTTTTCGTTTGCGATTGAAAATTTGCTTGGTTTTCGTTGTTTGTCGATGGATAATTGTGCGTCGATATAAAAAAAAGTGCCATTTGTATTATTAGGAAATATCATCAAATAACACAATCTTAACGTAAAAGTATGAGCGTCACGCGGGAAAAACAAAAAAAGAAAATATATGGCGGAGCTTTTATTTTGCGCGAAAAAGAGAGAAGAAAAAAAATGTCCCGAGAAAAAGTATATCACAAACACACACAAACACTCGTAGATATTGTTTGACAACATGTATAACGAAGCACTATGCGAAAAGTAAAAGTAATTTCATTGCTTCGAAGACGCAAAAGTTCTGGGAGTATGAGGACAAATGCGTAGTAAAAACAAAGTTTTGAAAGCGTTTTTTTTTCTCTCGCTCTACCTACGACAAAAAAAAACTTTGTTCTCGAAAGACACTTCGTTACTCTTGAGAAGAACTATACGTTATGCGACTGATTTCAATACTGAATTCGCGACAACAATGATTATGCCGAACAAACAATACTTATGTATATATTATAGCAAACACGATTGTTCACTATGATAATCCAAATTAACGCGCGCACTGTTCGCAAATCAAAAGGGAATAGTAGATAGTAGTAGGCGTGTGGCCATTGGAAGTTTAAACAGATCTCACTCAGTCTCCCATATAACAGTATTAAACGAGCAAAGTTTGTGCGTAGCTCTACCAATGGCAGACGCCTAAAAGGATTACCCTCGAAACAAAGAAAATGTATGTGTACGCGTGAAATTCTCTGTAAGCCTGATTTATAAACGTTCGAAAAAAAAAACAGAAAAAAAAGTAAAACTCGATAAAAGTTTTCCCTAAAGTCGTCAGCAATAACATAATCCATCAGAGTGTTTATTATACTCGCATCGTAGATCAACGAATTCACGATAAAATCGAAAGATCTATCACAACCAAAAACAAAAGCCTATGAAACTAACAACAGCAAAAAGCTCACGAAGAAAAATTAATCATTTCTGAATTTTCATCAATCAACCCTCTTTGCGCAAGCTCCCTTCGAAAAAATACTTCGAGAGTGGGGGTTGCTATTTTTTTTTTTTTTTTTTTGCGACGTAGGTCGTTGGAGCGTTAACCCGTCACCGACACAGGTGTAAATCAGCCATCGCGCGCACTCTCACTCTGTCGACGGCGGCGCGCGGGAGGTGAGCTTTATCGACCGCCACCACCACCAGCAGCATTAGCAGAGCCCGCGTGTGTGGTTGGTTGGGCGGGTCGCACACACAACGACACAGCAGCAACGCCAGAGCAGAGGTCAAGGTCGTGCACAGCACCCAAGATCTCATATACAGCAGAATCTTCCCTGTGCGCGCGCGCCACGTGTACGTTCTTCTTCTTCTTCTTCTTTTTTTTCTCTTCACTCTTCTCCCCCTTAGGGAGGGCGAAAGTTGAACGTACGCTCTCTCTCTTTCTCTAGGTTCAAGTTGAAAGCTATACCGAACTGCGTTTGTTTTTATCAATGAGCCAATATATCCGCCCCCGCGTATTTTCTTTTTTTTTTTTTCGAGCAGGGGAGGGAGAAAAATTTTCCAAGTTTGTGTATTATAAAAGTTATCGGGCCAACGGGACGCTTTTGAAAACTTGTGGGTATATGTGTCGACCTCGCGCGCAAGAGCTTAATTAACGTGACATGACGACTTGCATCGCGTAACGATGCAATTATAACGAGCGATCGATCGATATGTATTATACTCGAAAAAAAAAATACAACACCCACGCGGATATTATATAGAGAAGAGAGGGTTTTATCATTACACGGCCGAACGAGCGATATTCAGTCGTCGCTCGAATTAGTGACGCTCCAAGTGTTGCAGTGTATGCGCGCAACTATATACATCGAGTTTCGCGTGCAGCTGAAGAGCAGCGGAAGATGCTTATCGAGAGACAGTCATAATTCCCCTTGCTTGCTTGCTTTCGCGGATAAAATAAGAGCCTCCTCTTACTTGCCGATTTCTCATTAACTCGAGATGACACTCACTGCGGGCGTCTTAACTGGATTATATTATTATAGTCTGCGTTGCAATCTTGGTATGTGTGTGTTTTTATTACTGCCGCACTAGATGGTAAGAGAAAATGGGGTTATAAGGAAAATCGATTAATTACGAACGTATAAACTATTAGTCGTGTGTGTTGAATTGCTTCTGTGTGTGTGTACGTTGGGTTTTATCTATTCTTTTCGATTAGCCGACACTTGATTTTCGAGATTTTAATCTAAGCACTCTGGTGTGTATTTTTTTCGAACTTCGACTGATAAGGTAAAAGAACTGACCTCGTTTAATTAATTAATAGCGTGAGCCTTAATTCTCTGGTTGTAGTTTCAGATAATCCAATACCTATGGGAATTCGCTGAGATTTTCTTCTTTTCTTTTTTCTCCGACAAGAGTGATATAACGGTTGATGGACTTTCGCGGGAGAAGGGAAGATTAAGAAAAACCACGTTCTCTCTCTCTCTCTCTCTCTCTCTCTCTCCCTCTTTTGATGGGTTTTCTGCAAATGACACTTAATTACGAAGTGTCGTCAACGTAACTATAAGATACGGATTGGGTTTTCTCTCTCCCGAAGCTGTCAATCTCTCTGTGGTGTGCAAGAACGCTAAGGATTTCTCATTTGCCGAGACGTGCGTTCGTCAAATAACTAATATGACGCTTTTACAAAAAGTCAATGCACTCACGAAATAGAGAGAGAGAGAAATATATTCGATAAGCTCAAGGGCAACGAACTTATGTATATACGTCGATCATTTTTTTACCCTTGGCGTATTTTCTAAAGGGTGATTTTTTATCACGGGCACTTTGACCCTCCCTTCGGTGAGTATAGCGGAAAAATGACGATGTTGTAAACTGGTTTAACACACGCATGTTATCGTAAAAGATAGTATACTTGAATAATTTTTTGTTTAAATGATGAGATGAATAATAAATTTAATCTATAGTTTTCGCAATGACTAACCGAAACCTTGTATACTACGACTGCATTAATTTAACCTATAATTCAACAAAAAGAATCTCAAGTTACCTCGACGATGCTGTGTTTTTTTCCAATACAAATGAAAAAAAAAACAAAGTAGGTATTTCGCAGGCAAGAAATATATAAGAATCACCGGAGCCACGGCTGAATAACACAATGTTTATTTGTACAGGTTTCTCTTTCTCTCTGCCGTGGCATTAAAAAAGGAGTATAGAGCTCGCGTGACGCAACTGCAAGGCATTTCCTCCCGCAGAAAGAAAAAAAAAAAAAAGAGTTAATTTTCCACGTCTCGCACGAAATTCCAAGATCCGCAAAACTCGATTTCCATAAATGCGCAGCAATATGAATAAAAAAGAAGAAGAAGATGCGAGAAAAAAACAGGATTTAATCGTCCCGTAAAAAAAACAATAGAGATAAAAGTGAAATGGACGATTTCATTAGAGAAACTTCGAGTGTTCATTAGGTGCTACATAGACTTTTAGTCGACCCATATATGGGGTCAATATCGCCCATTATCAACGTCTAGCCGACCGCACGAGAGATATCGACTTACTTTCTGCCCCGCGGTTTCCTCGAACAAATGCGAGGTCGTCGGCTACCATATTAACATAGATTCAAAAAAAAATCATTTTTTTTTCCTTCTATTTTAGGTTCCTTCTTCTTCCTCATCGGGTTACTATCTCTGGACAATTTTAGCGCTTCTTCGACGATATCGAGTTTTTTTTCCGATTTCTCGGAGATGAACGCTATGCTCTCGTATCGAATTAGTATAGTCAAACGCCTATTACGGTGTCGAATTCAAAACCGATCAGCTCGGAAGAGAACTCGAGAATACTATAACGTTTCCAAATTTTTTTTCTTTCGTTTCGGTCCTAGAGTAGCGCGCACATTCAAAATATGGTGTGAATTAGCGAAAACACACACAAAGACGCAATTCTTATATTAAAAAAAAAAAGCTTGGCTTTGTACGAAAACAGCTGCCCGCGCTCAGTAATATATCAAAAGAATCTCGCAGTAAAGACGCGAAGAAAAGATTAGAGGGAAGCCTTATAATCAGCGCTCTGTTTCTAGAAACACGAAACTTTGAAGAATTAGACGAAAAAAAAAGAAGAAGAGAACACCTTTTTCTCGGTTGAATAATAAGGACTCACGCGCTACAACCCTCGCGATGCGGAAATCGCTGGCACTCTTTTGATGATACTCACCTGAAACAAAGAAAAAAAAATACGGTCGTTTTAGTTTTAGTATTCCAATGATATTTTTATAATAAAATTCATCGCTATTCCGAGAAACTCGCTCGCTTCTATTTTGGTAAAATAGAGTCTCACTCGACAAAGATTTCCCCTGATTAATCGTGTTCCCTCCCTCCCCCTTTCGCGACAATTATAAACGGATGCTTTAAAAAAAAAGGGTCAGGAGAACAAAGAGACGAAATGAAATAACTCGTGGTAGATATAGCGGCGTGGCGACGTCTTTCTCGATGACGTTGACAGAAAAGATCGAAGAAAGAGACGAGGGACTTGTGACAAAGAGAGAAAAGGAAGAGAGGGCTTTACAGGTATACATATAGTAGGCCAATGAGCCAAGTGCACATGTGTGAGTGTGTGTGACGCTCTCGCCTTGCAAGTGCAGTGTTGTCAAGTGTGTGTTCAGGAAGATCAAAGTGAAAGAAGGAAAAAAAAGTCGAATTCTTACGTTTTATCGCGGGTTTGACGTCATGCCCGCTGTATTTGTCCGACGAGAGCTGCAATTATAACTTCAGCCGCGTGATAATTAAAAATAAAACTAGGCACGAGTTAAAATATACCGCGACTATAGTAATGATAATTTTCGCATTAAAAATCGTTTAAGTCTTATCGTCGTTAATTGTCCGTAGGTAAAATATTGTTGAGTGGCCGTAGTTTAGTCTTTTTCTTTTAATTAGATAATATTTCGGTCAATTAGAAACCCACTGATAACGCATTATCGAATGTATTACTCTACAAAGTATGACACTGCGCAATAAAAAAAAATATAATTCACCGTGACTTCCGGCAACAAAATTAAAAAAAAAACAGCAACCGAAAATAAGTTTGTCGCCCAGTGCGTATTTGATCTGCAGAATCGTAAAGAAATAAACCAGTCTGCACGCAATAAATCCCATCGGAATAATAATATAATCCAAAACAAGATTAAACCCTTCTTCTTCTTCATCATCTCCACGACGACGCGGATCTTTATGCAGATTTTAATACCAAATAAATGCACTGGCCCGCTTCGAAGATTTATGAAGTGCTGCCTCGAGGCGTGAAACGGTTTAGGACCATTGTCCATCCATGAGCACTGTGCGCGTCGTGTGTATTTGTACTCGTTAAGCAAGAAGAATATGCAGGGTTGCAAACGTTTGCTTCGCTCAAAATACCCAAGGAATTTCATTATGGGGATTAGGAATTGCCGTATATACGAGTTCTCTCAGCCTAAGTGCTGCGCTTTTATTAAAATGAAAAAGACGGTTATTTATACGGAGTGCGTGGAACAGGCATCTATCTTACGGCTGGATATTGCGCGTCTTATTATTTTGATGTGTTTAAATTTGGTCAAGCGCGCTGGGGCCATTTGTTATTGTGATGTGGTGTCACCGCCGCGCAAGCGCGTGACTCACTCACACAATTTGCGCGCTCTGTATTTTATAAAGCCGCGATGATATCGCATAAACATAATACGCAAATATTGCTTCCGTAGTGTGTGTGTGGCTTTTCGTGAAAAATCGTCGGATGTTTACGCGATATATTGGGAAATTCCACGACCGCGATCGATTATTTCGTTAAATTGAAAATTTCATATTCGAGAATTTTTTTTTTCTTTTCTTTTTGTTGAGAGACGCTCGAGCGATTGAGAAAAGAAAGATACTTCTTTGCACGTATCAATCATTCGCGAGTATAATTATTCTTGTCTGTCATCTGCTGGAGAAATTACAAAATAATCCGAAAAAATCCCTCAGCGACGTGTCTCTGTGTTTTTTTTTTCTTCTTTCGGGAGAAATTTCAACGAGGGATCTTGCTCGCGAAGAAAAACATTAGCCTACGCTTGACGAAAGGATCAAGCTTTAGATGGTGTATTTTTTTTTCTCTCTCTCTTTCTCTTGAACGCACGCACGTCTATCCGACAGCTTTCCTCGCCCACGTATGTATGTAGATTGAAAAATTGAGTGTTCTTAGCGCTTCGAAAAAAAAAAAAACAAGTGACTGAATAATCAGAGCGTATGATATTCTTTTCGTGTTTGCATATAAAATGAGGCAGCAAATTGAATTTCGAGTTACTGTCGATATAGGTGCATCTATTCCGCTTGTATCGGAAAAAAATAACCGACAAATCGAACTATCGATTCGTCACTGTTCAACGAGACATTTATCCAATTTTGATATATTTCCCGTTGAAAATTTGAGATCTGAGAAGATCCGATGATTCGTGCATTTTTCGTGATGAAAATGCCCCGAAGCAATTGATAAAATAAGATGCGTGCGAAATGGCACGTAGGGAATTCCCCAGCACAGTATATCAATGTTTTTTTCGCGCTCGCGTGAATTATGTATTAAAAGAAGAGAGTTGTTGCAGATCGAATGAAAAATGACCGTACATACATACATAAAAGTAAACTGCGTACGACACTAAAGCGATTTATCTCTTTAAGTTCAAAAACACTCTTGTTTTTTTCTTCACTTTCATACCCGTACGAAAAATACAATATTCGCAAAAAAAAATTCACATCAAAAAAGGAAAAGTGGTCATTTGGTAAATCACCGATAGCATCATCATCGAATTAAAAACGACACGGTGTGTGTCTCTCGGGCGATATTGTGGGTCAAGGTTCGCGATATACACCCACCAATATATAGCCAAATAGCCGTTTCTTCGAACGAATAAAGAGAGAGAGAGAGAGAGAGAGACGCGCGTATCCCGAATTAGGAAGCTCGAGAATGATCGGGAGAGACCTCTATATTTATATCTCTCTCTCTCTCTCTCTCTCTCTCTCTCTCTCGCATAATCGCTTTATTAGCCACTTCGCCAAGCGAACGTGATAAATTGTGCCGAAAGGCTCATCATCGTCGGTCGAGTAGAGAGGGAGAGTTAAAAAACAGTCGCTAAAGTGTCCGAAGATGAAATGCGTCGCATTAAATTTTTCGTATTATACGATGGTGCGTCTGTGATTAATGTCCCACGCTCTCTTTCTCTCTGATCGTGACGTTGCGAAAAGTACTTACGTACATACATATACATATATCGTTATTTCGTTCGAGAAGATCGCGCATCGTAAAATTGGAAAAGCGAGCGGAGAAAAAAAAAAGTTTAATCATCGGCGAGTGTTAGTGTCTCGATCAACAATTTCAGGGAACCATCATCTCTCTCTCGAAAAACCAGTTAACGTCGATGCTTGCTGTGCGTGACCTTGGTGTTTTATCTCTTTCTTTTCTCTGCATTTGAACTTACGGGTGTTTTCTATATAAATAACACGATGTTATCTCTCGGCGCGCGTATTCTTCATTCGTCGAGATCTTCGACATTCGCGAGGATATAACGCGAAAGAAAAGAGAAAAAAAAACAAGATATACCTATACACTAATTGCAAGAAAAATAATTAAAAAATAAAACTTACTAAGTACAGCAAGTATATATAATAAAATCCGAACGGGATTTCCAGTCAGCTGATCGATAGAGTCAGGCGACATTCACACTTCAACGGCTGTGCTCCGCACTTCCAACGAATTATGTCGCAATATCAAGCACCGCGCCGCACCTTTTAACCAGCCATTTTTCATCGAATTCATGTATATCATCATCCCGCCGCAAATGCAAAGTCAGTGCAAAAAAAAAAAAAAACCAAAACAGCAACAAGTCTCACTGTCCACTTTAATTAGTTCGCCGTACAATTATATTGTCTCGCGCGAGCGAGTGAATGTATGTATGTATATACGATGCGTAAGATTGTGTAATATAGCCGCGGCGCAGCTAGCGGCGGTGTGGCCTTCTAAGCCTCGGACTTTCTAAACACAAAACTATTATACTGAAGTATGATTGTGTCGTGAATTGTGCCTGTCGTCTATACGCGCTCTGCGGATTATTATTGTGTCTCGAGCGGTTACATCCTATATATATATTTTTTTATACGGATGTTCGATGAAGGGTTTTATTGGTGTATATACAATAGGTAATACACGCGGATCTCTTTTCTCTTCATTTTTTTTCTTTCTCTTCTGTCTTGTATAAAGAAAGAATATCGTATTGTATTGTATTTTTTTTCATCTATGTTGTATCAAAAGTACTCTTCGATTGATTGACGTCTTTTAAACTTCGATATTTTCTTAATTGAAGCGTCGATAAAGCTTTGAGTACATTCAGATTTAATCGTTTGTGTCAACATCGAAGATAAGCTTCAAAATCGTTACATAAATCAACCAAACGCGTTTTATAATTTACTTTAATACGCGCAGTTTGCCATAACAACATAATTTTATAACCGAAGACTATACAAGATAAACAACCTAAATTCACCTCTAATCAAAGCTTCGTATTCCAACGTGCACAGCTCGCGCGTCTCGATCGTGTTTTTCTCAACCTTGAGGACATTTCGGTATAGGACACGCAATCAAAATCACACACACACAAACTAACTCGAAAGAGATTAGCGTACGAGGATAGAGAGAGAGAGAGAGATTGCTTAGGCTTAAGCCAGCAATATAAATTCAATTGGCGAACGAGCCGAGCGCCGGAAAAAAGAAAGCAATAATAGGTCCGAAACGCGCGACGAGAGAGAGCCTACTGCGCAAAAACTAATTCAACGAAAAAAGACAGGCAGGCGTGCCCCGAAAAATAAAGTCCAATGACGCGTTGTCTCTTTCTCTCTGTCTCTCTGCGTCACTTAGAATAAATTCGTAAAACTCTTCTATCTTTGCAATTAATCTTTTGACGGTAAATCGAATGGCATTTCAATCAAAGAAAAACACACAGTTGGAATTATACAGGTCAGTCGTTGTTATTGTTATTGCTTGTCGCAGCTCGAGTTTTTAATGGTATATACGCGGTATTGCTCCGACAAGTTTCGCCTTTCGTGCACAGTCATTTCTAATATACATCGCACGATTGTTGCGAGAGAGAGAGAGAGAACGAGATTGTCTATTACTTCATATATGCTTTTTTCTCTCAGCTGGGGAATGCATGTGATATAAACTATTGTTTAATATTCCGTGCGTTGTTCTTTCTCACTTGCAGTTTCTTTATTTGCACATTATCACCACTGACTGACTTACAATACGTAATGGCCGATGTGATCGATCAAACTTGGGGGGGAAAAATATTCCTGAAAATATTGTTGCTCAATCATATCGTTTACGTTATTAAAATAAAATAAATGATTCGTTGATGAGTATTTCCGATACCATCGATCGAAAATTTCGTCGCTATCAACCACACACGCGAGTTTTCCGAAATCACTTACGTAATTAATTAGATTTCATTCGCAGATGCGAAGATCGAATAAACTTAATTACATCATGATAGCGCTCGCGCATTCGAACTATGTGCGAGCGTTAACTTGAATCGAGAGAGAGAGAGAGAGAGAGAGAGCCGAGTTAATCGGTTATATGAATCAACCGAAGATGTAATAGAATTTCGTTATCTTCGTTATAGCTTACGCTATCCCCGCGACCGACGGCCGAGATATCAATCTGTTCTCAATTATCTCGCGTGTAATACCAATGAAAATCCATAGAAAGGGAAAATTGAGCACTACTATGCCGTTCGATTGCAAACTCGGTACGTATCGAAAGAAACGAGCAGTGTTTGCAATTGGAAATAAGCAAACGCAATCTGTAATGAGTGAGAAAGAAGAAGAAGAAGAAGAAGCTTTAGTCCATAATTAGGTTATCGAGCGAGTCCAATTGTTGATTTGGTCGCTGCGATGATAACCCCGCGAGCTTCTTTTTCCCTCTCTCTCTCTTTGATCGAGCATGAAATAATATTTTATGCACGCGAGAAACGCAAAACCAAAGCTATAATTAATCATGAGAATTTTCGTCTGAGAAGAAAAAAAATAAAACAACGCATCGGGGCCACCCACGTACGGAATCCACTTTCTCGATATATATGTCAAAAATATGACCTTGCCGCTCGCACCTACATATATAAGTCTCCGTGCGTGCATATATATATATACATATACATATTTCTTTTGGGAGCATTGCTCACTCTCTTTCTTGCGAGCGAGCGCGATGATGAATTTGTCATTCGATCGACCGATTTTGAGAGCTGATCAGCCGAGTGGGTCGTGATTCATTTTTTTTTTCTCAGCGTTTCTGTTGTTAACTTATTTAAATCTTCTATACGCTCGTGACTTTTTTCCCTCTGTTGTTGTTGTTGTTGGGTAACTGTATAATGTAAAGACGACACGAGATGATTGGAATTCGATAGAAATCGAAAGTGCTATATGATGAGAAATTCATCTTTTGTGATGTAAAAAAATTATTTTCGCAGGCGTGATCGATCGATTTCGAATTAAAGTTACCTAACGTTAAAAATTACAAGTATATTGTAATTAATAATTTGTTCATGTCTCGTTTTATACATTGTAAATTAACTCACATGAATTACCTTCGTCGCTGAGAAAAAAAAAGATGTAAATACGCCAGAAAATATTCAACGTAGGTACGTATAAAAATTGACTGCACGTTGCATATCGAAATGCGTTGTAAAACCTAAATTCCACCACGGCAAATGAATTTAATTCGTCGAATTCGCAGCACCAGATAAATATTTTCGAATTGCAGTCAATGCTCGGCGAGCTAAGGTATAAATATTTAACCGAGAAACGAAACGGAACAAAGTATATAAAACAACAAGTCGGCGAGAAAGAGAGATAACCAAAAAGCTTAAAAACGTTCATCGATGACGTGTACATCTATACACGAAGTTCAACCGCGCGCGCGCATTCAATTATAAAATCGCTCTCTCTCTCTCTCTCTCTCTCTCTCTCTCTCTCTCTCTCTCTCTCTCTCTCTCTCTCTCTCTCTCTCTCTCTCTCCCCGCCGCGCCGCTTGGCAAAGTTTTTATTGACGATTACGCTTCAACATTGTTGGATAACCAAGAACCACGCGTTGTATTCTCGGGAAACGAATAATAACTGTTATAGTCGCAAAAAAATAAAGCCTCGTAAAAGAGAGAAGCCTGTGCATGTTTAAAAAAAAATAATAATTTCTGCGCGCGCACACGCATATGGCTCGCGAGGAGAACGACTTTTCTCGAAGTTTTATAACGAAAACGAAAAAAAAAACAAATCTCTTCGATAAAAAAAAATCGTTTCCGAATAGCTATGCGCTATACGCAGCCGTTTGTGCGCGAGTGAGTTTTTGGCCGCGACCTTGAAAATCTTGCTCTCCCACTACACTACTAATACTACTACTACTACTCACGTGTTGTTCTTTCTATAGTCTTTTGTTCTTTATACGATTTCCCATGATCAGAAATGCAAACGCTTTTTTTTACTCTTGCTCGCAAAATCGTTACAGCTATATATACCGTAAAAGTATCCGTAATCAGTAAATATTGTGTCTCCGCGAATCGCGATATACACGTATATATACCTGACGAAAATTCAACGAATAAGAAGAAAAAAGAAGAGAAGCCCTTTTATCTCAAGGTTATTCGGGTTCGCTCGAGTTCGCTAGCCTAAAATACAGCAGGAAGCCTATGCGCATATACGAGAGGAATTCGCGCGTTCGCTCGCACACATTCGGGGAAGAGGATCCGGTTTACACACTTCTCTTTCGCCTAATAGTCCTCCTTTCGTCTATACTATGTGCGTGTAGAAAGAGATGTGCAGTAAATGGGCAGCAGCAGCAGCAGCAGCAGCAGTAGTTGACCCTGAGAAATCCTCGACGGCGGGCGGTGGGGCCTGCCTCAAGCACCACACGTCTATGATATAACGCGCGCCAGCGAAAGTTGCCCTCCACGCACATAACACATATTCTCGTCGAAAAACGCGTTCTACTGTGCTGCTTCGTGAGTGCGTGTCTGTGTGTGTGTCTGTTGTGTTGTGCCCCGTGCGTATAGGCCGCAAATCCTTTCTTTTTTTTTCTTTCCTCTTCTTCTTGTTACTCCTTTTTCTTTTTTCCTTTTTTTTTGTTCCCATTGTTGCGCGCGAAAGATCGGTTTAACGTTTTTCTAGGCCTAGACCTTTTGTGTTAATACGCGTATATACTATATATATTTTTTCTCTCTCTTTTGAGTGACAATGAAATTATACGGACGCGCATTTAAATTGTATGTTGCGGAATGAAGGTATATACGCGTATAGTTTCGCTTTTTTTATTATAAGTAGTAGACGGTATGCGTGCTTGGTGCACTGTGTATATCTGTAAAAATTCTAAAAAGTAAACGAATAATTACAAATTCTCGCGCCATATTTTTACGTCTCATTAGCAAATCAATCAAATGTCAAAACATCCATCTTCTAAGTGACCAATCACAATGGATAGAGGCTTCACTTTTCAAGATTCTCTTGTTAGGAAGAAATAGTATCGTTCATGTGTAAGTGTAAGTGCGAGTGAGCAGTACTACGTAGAAAAGCGATTAATAACAATTGGCCAGTAATTTTCGAAAATAATTAGCGGAACGAGAAGAGGCAAGAAAAAAATGAAACATGTATTCCAGGAACAAGGATGAGATGATTAGAGCGCATTGGTATATTAAAGTAAAGGCTGTCGAAATTTTGAAAAGGTAACTTAAAAGCTACGTAGAAACTGTTTAGAGATAGACGCGCGCGAGCAGGTAGTCTCCAATTATATAGGTATATGTACGAAGAAGAATCTACGTATATATCGGTAAACTCCCATCGTGTACAAAGTATCCTTAGCCAACATAAAAAAATATGGATAAGAAAATTAATTAAACCGTTCGCGCTTTACGTTAGACTAAAAATTCAATAGTGTTTTCGCTGTTTCTCGCGCGAGCGCAACGCACACACGGGGAAGAAATAATCGCTTCGTTTTTTTTTTCCTCGGGAGGACTTCAAGGTATAGTAGCAGATAGTTGTATGTGTATAAGGGAGAACCACGCATGTGTATGCGCGCTTTCGCGTTATATATACACATATACGTTCTCTTTTTTTTTATCAGCATTTCTGAAGCTCAGCAGTATATATAGTAGCCTGGGCAAAAGGGCCCCTAGAATTTCCGACAGGAAGTGCGAATAATTTAACGCGCACGACTATAATTTACATGTGCTAGTAATGAAATTTCGCTATCCGCGCGCGATCTCGGTAAGCCGTATAATGATGTTAAAGCGTAATAAAGCGTAAGAAGTGCAATGCGCGAGCGAGTTACGCTTCTCTCTCTCTCTCTCTCTCTTTCTCGTCGTCGTTAGTTCTACCGATGCTCATCAGAGATTCTTATTTTTTTTCTCTCTCTCTAGCTCGTGAATTATCTGCAAAATGCGCGTGAAATTTACATTCTTCTTGATCTTTTTTTTTCTCTTCTTTATAATCGCGTTACGCAATTATCAGGGTTATAAATTGCAACTTACGTATGGAGACGCACGAAATGCTTTACGGAAAAAAGAAACACTCACCTGTAACACAAGAAAAATATAGGGTTTGTTAACGTCACATTTTTTTTTGCATAAGTTTAAAACTATAGTTTATCGTCTAAAAAGTTACAACGCGTCGAGTTGAAGTTGGCGAGGCTGAACTTACACGTACGTGATTTTAGAAAGAAAAAAGTAATTAAGCGAGGAATTTTCTATAGCGCCTCGTTGTTCTTCAGTCGAGTACGAGTATAATATAAAAATCAATGGCAGAGACTTTGATCTAGATTGCCAGGCCGATGTGAATCATTAGCCAACGATACAAGACCCAGATATGAGCTTACCTATCTTTAGTTAACCCACATGAGGCGAAAAAGAAAAAAAAATACTCTGGAGCAAACCTCCTGAATATTTGAGTATGTGCATGCACTCATTACCGAACGCTCGACAAATATATATGTATATATAATCGACGGCGATGACCGATGTCTATGTATGTGACGTCGACGCAGTAACCCATGTGTGTGTGTGTGACGCAACGCAAGTATTGATCGGCGCGGACTCGTAAAAATTTATTTTAACGCGACGCGAAGAACTGCACAAAAAAAATTGTGAGAGACACACGAAGGAAGCATTTCTTTGATATGTGACGTTAAAGGGATAATACATGCTATACGTTTCGTTTTTCGATAAAATTTAAATTGCTAAGTCTCTCAGATTCGTCGCCGTCGTCGTCGTTGGAATTACCGTGTTATTCAAATTGTCTATATGCGTGTACTTTCTAAAGACTTCAGTTTTCTGGATAAAAAATTTATTCCAGAGATGCGGGGATTATCTATATATATTTCTTTTTCGGCTACTTTGGTAGTCAGATGTTTTCACGAAAACAGAAAAAAATAATTTTTTTTTTCAGTGCGTGTGTGTGACACGCATTCTGTATATGTACATACAATTGTGAGACTTTAGCGTATCGATGGATGGAAAGAATACATATCGGTCGAATTAAATATTTTTTTTTATCTTTACCGGGAATCGACAGATTCTCAAATGGATTTCGGAAGTTTCTACCTCGACCGAATGTTTTACTGAACGAATTGCCTGATTTTTTTTTTCAAAGCTGAGAAAAAACATTTTTACTGATGGAATCATTCTTCTTTTCTGTACAACGGAAAAAAAAATTGTAAAAAGTTATCGTACGTGTCGTTATTGAACAAATATAAGAAGATGAAGTGTAATTTTAACGGTATTACAGCGGGTTTGAAGTTACTCGCGAGATTGAAGCGGAAGAACCAAGAAATTATAGGGGGGTTTTTCTCAATGAATATACTTGACGATAATAACGTAATTATAACCACCACATAGAGAAAGTACAAAATATTCCATTTACGTTGTTTATAAACCGTAATGATTGAAGCTAAACATATACAGTTTCTCGTCAATAAAAAAAAACTTCCTTCATTTTCAACGTGTACTTCTGTTCATTTCCAATGTGTGCGAAGGAAGAAGAAGACGAAGAAGAAGCTAAACTGAAGGATAATTTTTAAAGCGAAACCACATCCGCAATGGTGATCCAAAGCTTCGCTTCTCGTTCTCGCAGTACTTGAAAGTCTATTTGCAACATGTGCGAATTGTACTAACTCAAGGCGACACAAGGTGTGCGATTGCCCAACACACCAGTCACGAAGATCCGGCAGCAAGGGCTAGTTTCTGAGAATGACACACACGTACCAATTATACAGTATTATTATTATTTTTTTTTAAGGAAACAGTCATATTTGCGATTATTCCATGAAAATGGAAACAAATATAGGGAAAAAATATGTTGTCGGTTGTTTAATTAAAGTGCCTCGTCACTTCGAGCTTTATTCGTTCGCCGCCGAACGAATTATTTTTACCGGTCTCTCTCTCTTTTTCGTCAAAATACGCGCCACTTTGCAAGTGCACGAAAAAAGACAAATAGTTTCGTCGATGGAATTTTCAAGAAAAATTCTTGATGATTCCTATTTTTAACCAGTTGTCTTTCACTTTTTTTATATTTTTTATATTTACGATGTGTATTTTCGAACTGGTTTGCATACACGGAGAAAATATTCTCGGAAAAAGTACAGAAATGGTCATAGTAAAAATTACGGTGACGCTTCGTAATCCCGGGACGAGAGATCGTGCT
>JAWWMK010016214.1:0-20576 GCA_035047105.1 Galeopsomyia nigrocyanea | reverse complement strand
CAGCCCGACTTTGACAATTTATTTCTCTTAAATTATGTCGGCAAACCCTAATTTTTTTTATGGCATTTGAAAGCTGGTGTAAAATACTATACATATAAAAATTATTATTCAATTCTGTCATTGATCAATATTTGGTGAAGCCACCTTAACAGTGCGTGATCCACGCGAACTAGCATTAAATTAACAGAAATTTCGAATTATCAGTATTCGATAAAGTTAATTGCTCGCGAATATGTTATTTATTGCTTTAAAAAAAATGTAGTCACCAGCAGGTCTTTCATTTGCATGCACTGATAAGGTAACGTTGTCAAGAGCATTATTTTACAAAATATTGTACAGTTGAAAAGAAAAAAAAGAATACTCTTTTCGACGCTGTCTTTCTGAGCTAAAAAGAAAATCTTTTTCAAATGAACATTAATCACTTGATTCACGATTGAAGAGAACTTAGTTGGAATACATTTGCTCAACGCTCGTATCAAATAATCGTCTTATATTTTTGTGTATCGTTCCTGCGAGAGCTTTAACTTATGTAATTTTCCAAGCATATGCACGAAGGCGAAGCTTCTTCGCAAGTTATAATGTCATCTGTATTCAAAATATTCCCGACCATACCGAACGACGATATTCTCACGTGCACGAGAAAGTATGTCATCGGTGTCATAAACATTGGCTTGTTTGCGCAAATAAAATAGTGCATTACCGAGGATTCAGTGATTAAAATTTATAATGCTCATGAGAAAAGAGACGTTTGATTACATTTGGAAGGATGAGATAAGGAGTATATATTGCGCCGATTGTAAAATCGACAGACGAGCAGGTAAAAAGATTTTCCAGATTGACGCAAGAACTTTTTGTCATTCTGGCGAAATTTATACTTTTGTTTAACTGTCTTCTGTGACGCTGCGTGACTCACGCTGTTATGGAAAATGGAGTAGTGCATTATCGCATAGAATTTTTAAAAATTAATCGGAGTTGACGGAACTGTCATGGAAATTTAGTTTTCGATAGACAACCGTGGCTATCTGAAATTTTATATGTATTTTGGAGTTCACCAGCTCACTTCTCAACCGCATCTTTTCGATGTATATATTACATTCAACGGCCTATTCTATTGATAGTACTGACCGATTTGACGTACAAATTTATATTTAACATTTTTATCAAACTCCTCAAATTTCGAATGAAACATTACAATTATTATCAGCGTAATATCCCAGAAAATTGATGAATTTTCCGTTTAAAAGTAATCGACTCATCGTTAATTTGACAAAAAACAAAGTCACAACATGCAAATCACTACGTAGGTGTATAGCCTGCACCTAAAAATTATTGACTTTCACCCTCGTGATTTTCATATATATCAAAAGAAAAAAAAAAGAATGATCAGCAAGATCAAAGTCAAACGATACACATATACATGAGAGAGAGAGAGAGAGAGAGAGAGAGAGAGAGAGAGAGAGAGAGAGAAAGAAAAAAAAAGCGAGTGAGGCAAACCCCGATGACGCCTATGTGGGGATTTCGAATGGGAAAGAGAGAGGAGAAGATAAACAATCGTCAGAGAGACAGAGAAAGAGAGAGAGAGAGAGAGTATATACGAGCAATGAAGGCATGACGATAAGAAGGGACTACGTCAAAGCATCAGAGAGCGTCTTTCCGCTTCTCTCTCTCTCTCTCTCTCTCTCTCTCTCTCTCTCTCTCTCTCACTCTCTTACTCGCTGGTTTCCACCACCACCCTCGTGAGAGTATAGTTCGTTTGGTCGTTAGCATAATATAGCCGAGCCGGCTGCGCGCTGCGAAGTTAGTCAGTTGTCGGCACTTCTCCGGACCGATCGCCTCTCTGCGAGTCTTTGGGTCCCGCTCACTCTCTCAAGTGCGGGTTATTATATTTCATATACTTATACTCGTGTGTATGTTGTGTGAGTTTGTGCACGCACTTTCGAAAAGCCACAGCTTCTGTATTGACCTGCAGTTTTTTTAAATAATTGTGTATAGAGTGAGTTTTTAATTTTTATTTCTTTTTACTCTTTTGCTTTCATTGTTTTTCTCTCTCTCTTTTGTGCTTCGATCACCTTTATTTTTGGAAAATGAGATGAGGAAAGAATTGTTGTTTTTGTGTTATTGTTTCTCGATCGCTGGGAAGAATGTAAATTTTTAGTTGGGAAATTTTGTGGAATTTGGAAATAAAATCGGTATAGAAAAGATTGCGCGTGTGTAGGAAATATATTACAATTTTTTTTTTAAACTAATGAATTAAAAAAAAATAGTAATTCAACCAAATTGTCAACAAAATTTTACTATTTACAAGATTATAATACTAAAGAATTTTGATTTACGAAGAACTTCGTCAAATGACATTGAAAATTGTTTCACTGTATTTTCTCGAAACGCGTTCATTACATCATAGTAACACCTGAGTCGGATCTTAATATCTGTCGATATGACTGTCTGTTTATTTACAATAACTGTGTATCCGTTGAAAATAGTAGCAGCGAGCTCCTCTGTATATAATGACATCTAAATGAACGCTCATTAACATAACTGGTTTTCACTCACATACTTCATTCTTTTTTTTTTCGGAATACGCGCTTATTATCGTTCGACGAAAGTTGAATCAAAGCGTACAATGACATGGCGTATGCAGTAGCAGTATTATGCAAGTGGCGGTTTCATGAAATATTTACGCATTAGGCAATCACGTGCTCATTGTCGCCGCGCATCGCTTGCCGCGCTAACTTTGGCGAAAGTTCGCCAAACTTACGCCAAGATCGAGTAGCACTTGTGTATTTTATTTTGAGAATTTTGGTTGTAAACATTGATCGATGCGCAAACTACGACTTTTTATATTACTGTAAAAAAATCGTAAGCGAGAGTCTCATGCAAAAATGGCTTACCCGCGGCCAATATCGGTCGAGGAAAACGGTATTTAAATTTTTAAGTATTCTGTTAAAATTTCCGTCCAGAATATATATCCTTACGTAACTGTGAATGCAAACGTATAAAAAACGATTATCCACCGATGTACAAAATCGATTCGAAAAATGATCCATCGAAAATAATGAACGAAAATGTTTTCATCTGTCCACAGCTTTAGCAGTCTCGTCCTACCTCAACATGGCAATGGAATCGTCGTCTCTGGTGGTCGACTACCTGATATTCATCGCATTCATTGCCGTGTCCTTTGTGATCCCGCTGTGGGGCAAATTTCGCGCGCGCAAAAAGCAAGAGACCAAAGCCGACTACGTGTTCGCCGCGGGCTCGAGTGTTTCCATTGGAGCCATGATGCTGTCGATAGCGCGTGGTACACTTGGAGTCAGATCGTTCCTCGGCTATCCATCGGAACTCTATTATCGTGGTAGTGCCATGTGGGAAACTCTATGGGGAATGCTGCTCGCTTATCCCATCGTCTGCTTCGTTTTTGTGCCAGTCTACTACAGCCTTGGCATCACTTCCATCTACCAGTATCTCGACATGAGGTGAGAGACATTAAAAGCGTGAAAATGTGCATGCGCGAGTGCGAACTGTCTCGAGTGCCAAAATTAGAAGTATATGTATGTATGTTCATGTGTGTTGTGGATGACTTTTGAAAAACTTTTAGGTGACAATTCGCGGTCTTTTAACTGAGAGGCATGTTTTTAAACGTAAAAGCTCTTTCTTGAGTTCACCTGTAACGAGATTGTCGTAAAACAAAATTTTTATCCTTGAAGTATTTATTGTTTTGAAGATTCTCATTCTTACTTCACATACATAAGAATGCTTTTATTAGCGCGAGATTGTTAAAGCAGAAAAAAAAATTATAGCTAATGTTTATCGCGCAGAACAGCAAGGAAAAAAGGCGAAGAAAAACAAAGCATCTCTGCTCGTCCGTGAAGCAGATAGGACGTCTATCTTATAGTACTTCATTCAACTTTCATTTTTCTGTATCACCCGTTCATGGAAGTTCAGTTCTTTGATCTCTCTGCTATTCTGACCTTCTTTTTCTATATTCTCACACGCCGAGGAAAATGATTCGTTGACTTTTTTATGATATGTAAATTGTAAAAGCTCACTAGTATGCTCGTTTATGTCGTGACAAGTTAGATTTATTTTTAAATGGATGATTTAGGTTTGACCGTCGCAGTCGTTGTCTGTTTCATCATTTGCGGCATACAACGTAAAAATTTTCAGCACGTTTTCACGTCCAAAATTATACGACAAAGATATTCTTTTTTAGTATCGGAACATTGTGAAAAAAAAAAGTCCGACCAGCTGCATTTCTTCCAAGCAAGATACTAACTTTTAAACAATTCTCGTTATGGGCGATAATTATTTGTAAAACAATGATTAATATGAAAAATATTAAAGCTTCGATAAAAGCTACAGTTAAAAAAGCAAACAGCTAAAATATCTTCGAATACATGACTTTGACTTTCTTTCGTCATTCAGTTTTTTTTTTTCAAAAGATTGTGTTGAATTTTCTTATTTTCACGTTAGCACTTGGAGTTTCCGTTTTTATTATGTGATTTCTCCTGTTTGCCTTTTTCTGCCTGTACGCCTTTTTTTACGTCTCGCGAGTTTATATTTGCTCTGCGTTCTCTCGACTTTGAATTTTGCTTCTTTAAAGGTTTCTTTTATCATACGCTCGTTGCCATAGTAAAGATTGCCGACTTTAATATACTCGCAGAGGAAAAAAATGCCTCGTAGCGTGTATATCTCTCGCCGAGGAAAAAATAACGCACGTCGAGTTTCTAAATATTTGCTTTAAAAATATTTTTTTTTTCAAAAGTTGATGTAAAATTGGTTTTTTCCTTTAATCATGCCATTACTTGAATCACGTAAGAACTTTTGTTTCGCTACGTGTGACTCATTTTGCCGTGCACGATTTTCATAGTTTAATTACCTCGAACATTCCACTTGTGATCGAGCATTTGTTTGTGAAAAAGCGCACAAAATATGAATGCCAAATTGCGTTTACTTTATACCGAATAATGAAGCACTCACATTTTTTCATGGTCTGTATAGCTTTGTAGTGGTAATCGTACTTTTAATCTTGAAAATTATTTAACGAAATGTTTTTGTTAAAAACCAATTTGCATAGACATTCGTCTGTATACAAAATTCATAATATTTACAATTTCTTGTTTTCCTGGAGTATACAATATTCGATGCAATATTATCAAGTTCATCAATAATAAAAACAAGATAAAATTGACAGACACGCTTGAAAAATCGAAAATATTGTCGAACTTAATGAGCGAGCCTACTTTTGATGATCATATCACGAGTCTTGCAACGTGTACTACACATGCTCTCGTTGTCATCCTAAAAAATAACAGTCGCAGTAGTTCAAGATAACAAAGTGCAATTTGGCACTTAAAAATGCTTTATGAGGATTACAAATGCGTTCCACTTGCGATATACAGTTGTTAATAAATTGAATGTATCTACAGAAGTACTATTGATACAGCTTTAAATGTAGATAATGTTGAAATTTGGAGCTTTCATATACCTTTAACGACTGGTTTATTTTTTAGTGTTTCGCATCCCTTTTTACATTACGTGCAAGCCTATAATAAAAATATTTTCCTTACAAAGTCGTTAAATTTGTCCGCCACTGTCATCTTACAAAATATAGTTTGCTGATTTTGTAAAAAAATTAAGAAACTCCTTAAACTTTTACGAGCCTTTTTTTTCCTCGTGCGTCATCGTTGTTGGCAACTACTATTTTTAAAGTTACATCAAAAGTTAGTTCCAAAAATAATTTTTCACCTTCATTTATTTTCAAAAGTTAATGTATTTATTTGCAAAAAAAATACAAAGTTTATATGAATTAATAGTTGGAAAATTCGTAAAAGTAAACAGAAAAAATTTTAATGAAATATATTTTACTTTTCAGGTTCAAATCGAAACTAGTGCGATGCCTTGCAAGCTTCTCTTACGTTATCAGGAGTCTGCTGAACGTCTCGGTAACGGTGTTTACGCCTTGCGTCGCTTTGAAAACTGTGATCGGTCTGCCTTACTGGGCCAGCATTTGCGGTATCACCGCTATCTCAGTCGTCTTCACTTTGATGGTAAATTATTCTGATAGCACTATCTAAATTATCAAGATACCGCGATATCATCGCGCGTGCAATTATTCTAATTTTTTTCCTGTATTCAGGGAGGATTAAAAGCTGCCATTCTCTCTGACGTCATACAAGGCTTGACTATGATTGGAGTTTCGATCGTAATAATGATTCACGGAACCGTCGACGCTGGTGGTTTCGATAAAGTCGTCAACATCACCAATACGAGAGGTCGTCTAGACTTTTTCAAGTACGTACTTGAATATCTTTACCTATTCAACCAGCGAGCTTTCAATTAGCATGGAGTATTCATAACATTTTTTTGCCCTTCTCTTTTTCTTTAGCTTTGACATGGATCCGACGATCCGAGTAACTACGGTATCAGCGATTCTGGGTCAACTTTTCATGAGCCTCTCCATCTTGGGTTGCCAGCAAAACTTTGTTCAACGCTACTGCAGCATGAGCAGCCGTACCAAAGTCGTCAAGTACGTAGAGCGTTCAGTCCTCTAATTAGTGACCATTAGATCTCTAATTTAATCAACTAAACGAACCAACGTACTATTTCTTGCAGAACGATGATGATGAACATCCCCGTAATCACTGTGCTGTTCTCCTTATCGTGGGTAGTTGGTATGGTGATCTTCGCCAGCTACGCCGACTGTGATCCAAAGACTCTTGGCTACACCAACAAGTACGACGAGATCGTGCCGTTCTACGTGGAGGACAAATTCGTCTACCTTCCAGGATTGTTGGGTTTAGTCATGGCGACACTATTCAACAGCTCTCTCACCATCACAGTGTCAATCCTCAACTCACTGGCCACCGTCACTTTCGAAGATTTCCTCAGTCAGATTCCGGCACTGAGAGATCTCAAAGACACCCAGCAATTGAAGATCATCAAATCTCTAGCAGTGCTCTATGGTTTCCTCGTCATTGGCGTCAGTTTCCTCGTGGGTATGTTGTCCGGTGTAATCGAGTCGTCGATGTTGATGACTTCGGCTACCTCTGGTCCTCTCCTCGGTGTCTTCGTGCTAGCGATGCTGGTACCTTGCGCCAACTGGAAGGGAGCTGCTGCTGGTATGATCTTCAGCCATGTGACGACTCTTTGGTTGACCTTTGGACGTCTTAGTCTGGATATTCCCGTTGACGAACTGCCATTGTCCATCGAAGGTTGCCACAATGATACTTTCTCGTCGCATCTGATGAAGCCGAAAGACCTCGTTGTTCCTGTGCAATATTCCATGGCGACCAAGAACACGCTCTTCGAAGATGAAACTCCCGATGGTATTTTGGACAACGTCTATGGTATCACCTACATGTACTATGCTCTGATCGGTAGCATTTCTACGGTCTTGGTTGGAATAATCGTCAGTTTGCTGACTGCCGATTCCAAGGGAGATGCTTACGAAGAACATCTCCTTCATCCCACGGTGCTGAAGTTGTCCAAATGGATGCCGGGTAAACCTCGATTGTACGCTACGAGTTCACGATTCAACGATAACAACAATACCGTCAACGGCACGGGACAGACGAGTCTCAGCGATGTGTCCGATGTGAAGAAAATGGAACACAAGATTCAGATGGACAACGGTTACATCGAAAAACTGGACGCTCTCAAGAAAGCTACTCTTGAGGTCACGAACGAGGTGAACAAGGGTACCAAGCTCTGAAAAGTTGCTTTTGGTTCACCCAGACTGATAATCAAGTGATGATGATCTATTTTTTTTCTTGGTGCTTCGTGCGAGTGTATCTGTATGACTGTGCTATTACGAAGAATGATTTGGTTTTTCTTTTTAGTCATGACGGTCGTGCTACAGTAGTGTACGACTAAGCAGTATTTGACGCGCTGAGTTGCGATACTCAAGTTTATAATGGGGATGAACACGATGAGAGACTGAGGTGGAAAGTTTTTTTTAATGAATATCTCAATTGAATTCCTCAGTTCCTCAACTTCGACGTGATTGCGAATTCGCTCAACTTGGAATGCACGTTTTGCTAAGTTTTCGCTATATTAGTGTTTTAGTTTTGTAGACGCTTTTTGTACTTAGCTTGTTAGGTTTGCTTTGCTTCGTTTTAGCATGTAAATTGATTATTTATTCTAGACTATTTTTTTAATGTGCATTCTAAGCTGAACGCACTCGACAAGGTCTTTCACGAGTGCTTCGAATTTTTAATGTTAAATACCACGTGTATACGAGGATACGAGAAATAGCAAGAGAGTTAATTGTATGCATGATCGATATTATTTGTTGTTTTATAGTTGGTACGGATACAGAAGATCTGATTTCGATCACTTATTTTTTTATTGCAACTTGTATTCGTAAAGTTCGATTTTTACGGTCGTCATATACGTTCGTACATGCTTTATTCGATACGCCGATAATAAGGAAAGTAATTTGTTGTACTTAGCATTCTAGATAATATTGATTTAATAATTTTCCTCGCAATGCATCAGGAAATCAATTAGTAATATTAATTTAACGACGTTTCGCTGTTACGACGCGGACGTTGTTTCTTTTTTTTTGTTTTTCAAGTTCAAATTAAAAAATTTTTTTTCGTCGCACTGGCAGTACATTAAAAGAAACGAACTCTCAAGTGTGAAGGAGAGACGAAGAGAAGGAAAAAAAAGGTCGAGCACTTAGCGCGTATATATATGAGCAAATTTTCCAGTGTCAAAAACGAGAACATTTTCTCTTCTCACATTTTCTCTCTCTCCCGGCTTCTGAGTCTACCGTCTAACGATGCTACATGTAAAAAAAGAGAGAGAGATAGAAACAAGAGGAAGATAAGATATAATGTAAAGGGAAGACGAAGATAGTGACATAGATGACGTCATGCGGACAAACACGTCCGTCCCTTGTACCTGCGAAGATGAGTGCGGCCACTTTTCTCGAAAGGGACGGTTCTTTTTTTTCTTTTTCTTCGTCTTCTCTGCACGTGTATCGTAGGCCGCCCTAAGGACACTTTTGAGTGTTTTTTTTCTTTCGTCTTTCTCTTTCCTTTTTTCCGTCGGAAAATCTAGCTTTCACTTCGCGCTTAAACTTCTTCCATCGGAAGAGAAAAAAATCTGTACTTAGATGATGTGCAATTTTTAGTTCGTTCTGAAATGTTTTCCGGTTCTTAAATATTTTTTTTATTTTCAATATTATGTGGACTTTAAGAATTTTTGTTAATGGCCAAAGCGTTTTTTAAATAATTTAAGTACTTAAAAGCAACGAACCAAATCGATTTACGTGTCAGCTTTGGACGTAGAAAATTGTTTTGCATTTAAATGCGTATGAAAAAGAGAGAATTCGATATGTATTCAGATTTTTCAACCAAAACTTGTAGATTTTTTAGTGTATTAAAATTTATCGTAATTGAAATTCATATCAGTGCATGGTCGACAAAAATATTCCATTGTGAGAATGATTTAGTATAGTGTCGTCGAAAAAAGAAACGCGAGCTTGTATTTTTGAGAAAACTTTATCGTTTGATAAAATCCAATGATATTTCGAAAAATAATTGTTTGGATTATCATTGGGGTTTAGTGTATAATATTTGTAATATAAGCCATTGTATAATATCCTAAATACTAAAATTTGTAAGCTATACACATACATCGACACTGCGTATAATATGTACATTACGCCAAATCATTTTACTCAGAACACTTGTAATATACGAATAATGAAAGCATTGTTATAACTGATATATAAATAATGATTTTTTCGAATGTAAGTCTCGCGATATGCGTTATTTTTGGAGACGAATATACATGTATAGATTAGACTCGAGTTCTATTGATCATTATACTAGTTGACGCTGTTAATATGTAATTATTGATTAGTGAGTAATTAGAGGATTAGCACTTTCGGTTAATTAATCGATACAATGGTGCATGCGTGGCAATTGTTCTAATGCAGTTGCTATACATTTTCACTTGAGTTTGTCATGAACGATATTGCATTGTCGATCTGTCTGACTGGACAGTTAAAGAAGGAGGTTGATACACTGTATGATATACTCATGTACGATGTACATGGTCGCATTAAAATATACTTTTTTTTAAATATTAAATCACTGTATTTGCTTTTTTATTTCACTTCCTATACTTTCCATGAATTCATCTATACTTTCATATGTTTATTTTCCACCGAGAGAAAAATATAGTTCCAGTTACTATATAATATAGTGCAAAAACTTTCGAACTATAAAAAATACTCTTTTTTACTAACTGAAATATAGTATCATTCGCTATAAAAAAGGTAAACGTTACTCTAATTTTTAACTTTTTCAATTTAATCTGATTCAATTTGTTAAAGGAAATGAAAAATATAGTATAATTTACTATTCCAATAACTATACAAAATAGTTTATTCTACCATGCTCTCTTAGCTTTTCGAACAATATTATAGAATGGTTTACCATAAAAATTAATCGTTTACTATATTCCATTTTGCTATGTAATATAGTAAAATTTAATAGCACAATTTTTCTCGGTGTCATATTTGAATATGCTCCTCTGTGATTTATAAATTTTGATTGCTTCACATGTGACCTGTTGAGGATAAAAAAAATTGGAAATTTCACATTTGCATGATACGTATAAATCCATCAAGCAAAGAAAACACCTGCCGTGGGCCATGCAAATGACGCGGTATTATACTTGGTGAGAAAGCTCGTGGAGGGGGAGGAGAAGATGGAACTTGCACTGTTTACGTACAAAAACGAAGCTCGTGAAAAACACGCCTAGGGCGTGTTGGTAGAATGAATAAATATTCCATGGTGCAAAAGGTCGCGTGAAAAGAGAAAAAGAGAGGTGCTTTTACGCGTTCGAGGTTTAGATTTTTCGCTCGCTGCTGGGGTTTTCGTGAAAACACTATTAGTGTGAAACATGAAATGATCGCGTAGAAGATGAGCTTATTTTCAGATATAAAACTGATACGAAATATTTTTTCTTAAAATTTCGATGAAACTCAACGTGTCTTTGATACAATCAACTTGAATTTGATATTTAGATAATTGAAAATGGTCGTTTTTAATTTGCTATTTTTTGAAATTGCTAATAATAAATGATTCGTGACTAAGACTTTGATAATCAATTTGATAATCGTGAAGCTTTCGAAGTAAAATTGAATCAATTTTCAATCCCCTGCTGATTTTTTGAAGTATATGCTAACAGCATTAGATATGTTCGGAAAACCTTAATTTTCATTTTCACATCAAATCAATTCTAAAACAATTCAAACCTCAATTATACACCTTGATCATCAGCAAAGCCAAAGCTAAACTCGCAAAGCATACGCAGTTTGTACGCGCATTAATTGAAACCAAACTCAAATACATTAATCACTGTCGCACGTACATAAAGGACGAGCATTAGTCGTGCGCGTGGGAAACATCCTCGGAAACATCCGAATGAGCATTATGGCCTCGAAGCGTGCATCCCTTTAACAGGTTAACGTCTAACTACTGGCTCTCAAAGGCTATCGTTTCTATATCAAATCTATATTATACATGCAACATACACATCGACGCATGTAGTCACTCCTACACTCCGGACAGACGGGTCGCATGTGTTCATTATCGGCTGCTGCACTCTCCCTCTCTCACTCTGCGACGACGCTGCGGATTACCCCGCGGGTTATCTTGCTCGTTCTCGGGGAAATTGAGCGAGCCAAGCTTATACGAACGACGAGAGCGATAGTGCAAGCGAGCGAGCAAGCTTTGGATATGATGCACAAGCGTCCTATATGAAGCGAAATAGAATTATTTAGTCGATTATCTCTCTCTCGCTCTCTCGCTCTCTCAACTATAAACGTGCATTTGGATTTACCGAGAGATATATTGGTTAATATGAAGCAAACGATTTCTCTTATTGATTTTGACGATTGATCTGAATTTTTTTTTAAAGAAATTTGGAGTAGAAAAAACAACAATTATTTTTCAGCAATTTTGTCATAGCAGAATATCTCATAAGGCGTACTTGAAAGTTATTCTTTATTACAAAATCATGCTAATTTAATTATTGTACCGATTGAACTTAAGACTATTTTTATTGAACTTTAATAGTAGATTAGATTATGCAAAAATATATAGTTATTCTCTTTCTCATCCTACAGCAAATTCATTAAAACTTCGTTGAGTAATTAAATTATTAAAATGAACAAAAAAATACGAATTTTATAAATTCAAACCAACACATGGACAGAACTATTTCACCTGTGAAATAAAAAAACTGTTCAGACCGCCAGCCACTGACACAGTTCATGCGGAATAAACGTTTGCACAAAAGTCAATGGAAACTCGAGTGAAAACTGCAGTCCCAAATAACGCGCGACGAATACCGCCTCTTCCATAAAATGACAAACGACAAACGTGAGAATAGAGAGAGACGAAACCGCGTGCGGTATGTTTGTCTTTGGGCTGAACGTATACACACCGTGGCAGCGCGGGGGGATGAGACATATTGCCCCTCGCGTCGGACGAACAAAAGGGGATACGACTAAACTTGCAAAAGCCGCTGCTGTGTTTAATTTCAGACGCGCGCAGGTATTTGTAAATACACTAGGTGTTTTAAGGACAACAACGCGAGGTTATTAGAGCACTATTTTTGTAACTGTATTAATTTATTGTTCTCGTTGTGTAATGTCAATAGGGAACGTTGTAATTGATGTTATTACGATTACGATTTATCTTTAAAAATATATGTTGAAATTATAATGAGACATTTTTCATTTGAATATTCAAGAAGTATAACTTTCGAAATAATTACCAGACGAATTGTTTGAAACCAGATTTTACATCCGGATTTCCCGAAGTTTCCGACTAAATCAAATATTTTTACTATTAATTTGACGAACTTGATATTATTAAAATATTAGCTAGCACTTTATCAAGATAAACGTGTCGGAATAAGGTGTAGCGAAGAATCCACTACCCACTATATCCACTATATAATAAAAATAGACGAAGTGAAGTAAGTTAGTATCGAATTTCAGACGTTCGAATTTGTTCATATCGGAATTTGAAATTGTATAGAACGTTCGAAATTGAATTATTGCAATCTGCAATCTGCGCGCGAAGGGCGCCTTAGTGGCTAGTTATCAAAAACTCGCGCCGGTCGAGCCGAATTGATCACGCATGCGTACAAGCTGCCACTGCGTGGCAAACTGGCAACCCATAGCAACAGAATGTACAGTCGGAGAAGCGAGACAGACAACTATATACTGGAGAGCGGAGAGTCCGGCGCAGAGAGTCGGCGAGTGCGCACTGAAAGAACAATGAGTAGTGATTTTAGCCGATAATAAATAATTCAACGCAGACTAATTTTCAACGCACCACCATTCACAAAGATTTTTTGCTTGTTTCTTCTTCTGTTTCGATTGGTGAGTTTTTCGAATATTCATTGGTCTTTGACGTAACGGCTGACCAAGCGTATGGATTTTACTGATGTTTTGAGGTTACTTTATTTTGAAGTTGATGGCCTTGTATTTCTTTCGACTTTTATCGCGAACAGCACTCCTTAACTTGCTGTTTTCTCGTAATTAATTGTGCAGACACGAACAAGACACGTTTTACAATGATATAAATTTGATGCATTTCAAAGAAAAAATTGTTGTCGCAATGCATAAGACCATAAATACGTTTCATTTATATCAAATGAATAAAATACTAGTTAGCCGAAATTTTTATAGAAAAAAAGAAGCAGTTTAACGAGTAGTTATCAAAAACAAATTGTAGCTTTTTATTGAATTTACGATTATTGAAGATTATTAAAAGTACGGTCGAGATGATAATGTACAATTAAATAAACGTGTTAGTATTTACGACGCTGATACATGACAATTTTTAACTGCACAATAACATTTGCTTTATCGAAGAAGGTGCTGTGAAAAATTCATAGATAACGTTAAGATATAATTTGACAGAGGCAACAGTGAGTTTATTTCTAATTCTATTACGAAAGGAGGCGAAAATTGTTTTTATTTACTACAATTTAGATTATAAAATAACTGTAGTTACGAGCGTACATTAAAAATTTCTTGCCCCTATAAGATAAAGCTTTAATAACTATATATTTAGTGAATTAATTTTTTGTTGATCTTTTACCTTCAAGCTTTCACATCTGGACGCTCGAAGGTTTTATTAACCTCCGTTTACCTGCTCGTTAATACCGTTGCAAAGGGCGGATTTGGGTTAACTGTTGGGTACCGTCTCGAGCGAATATAACCGCTAAATCAGCAATGGAAACTAGGTAAGTTAATCATTTTCGTTTTTTTTTCAATGATAATTCTCTGATAATTTATTAGTTAATTAACTTATTTTTCGAGCTGATTCTTTGCCTGTACTTTTTACCGTTTTAGTTTGATGTAATAATCAATTGATTAGTGATACAGATTTTCGATGAAAATCATTGATAGAATAGATAATATTCTGTGTACAAAAGTGTTTTCTATTATTGTTGAAATTTTAAATATTAAGATATTACGATAACTTTAACATTTTTTGATAATCAATTAGTGTTGAAAAATATGATATTTTCATGTCCATACAACTATTACTGTTTACTTAATAATTATTAGGTATCGAATTAAGCTCGCGTTATGATTTACGGCCCTGTATCTGTTTACATAGATGAAGTTTGTCCGTGCATGCATTTACAAATTAGTATTTTCTCTTCGGCAATCAACTGCATGTAATGATATTGATATATATCTGTTCATTAGATGGACATAATGCGTTTATTTATTCGGTGGGCTTACATGTTTATAATTTCTGTTTGATACATGAATTAATTTGTGTAAATTACACGTATGATTAAACTGTCAATAACTGTTTCGTATTTGTTTACATTAGTAACTTTGCTACAATTAATTTATCACTATCTCGTCTACCTTTACAAAGCAATCGTCACGGTTCAATAAACTTCAGTTACTATCATATTTATACACGTAAACCATTTTTTTTATGATTCTGTTGGACAAAAACAATGTTGCTGCTTTCATTGTAGATGAGAAAATTTATTATTATATTACAATTGAAATCGTGCCAGGAATTTTTCATGTAATCATTTTTCTTTTTCGCGTAACTCGACGTTGAATTACACATTTTTTCTATTATGCGATAAGAATTGATATCGTTCAAGTCATAATTTGTATGCTTGAAAAGTTCTCTGTTTGTTGCAATTGTTTAACAAATTGAATTCACAAACTTCATGAAATATTCAAGAAAAAATTATGTCATTATAGAAACTGTTTCAATAATCTTTGAATTGAAGATGATAATGCTATGTTACAAAAATGAATACCTTGATCAGAGAATCATCGCCCTATCAAACCACTAACAATTATTCACAACAATTATTCATAACTATTCTACTTTCAAAACATCCCACTAGTGCTTGTTTCCTACATTCATTTCGCAATAAAGAATAAAAACAGACATTCTCTTTGTGTGTTTACCATTTCAGCATTTCGTAACAAAAAACCAGAAACCTTAATCGTTTTCCTTTTTCGCGTGACTCAACGTTGAATTATACCTTTTTTTATTACGCGATAAGGAATGATATCGTTAAACGATAATTTTTGTTGTTTAAAAAATAATTTATGTTGCCGTTAAAGGATCGGATTCGCAAGTTTTATGAAATGAATATTAAAGAATAAATTACCCCATTGCAGAAACAGTTTCAATAATCTGTGAATTGAAGATCACAATGCTGATACAGCAAATCTTGATCAGAGCATCGTCGCCATATCAAACTACTAACAATTATTCATAATCCATTCATCTTTCAAAGCATTCCACTAGTGCTTGCCTCCTATATTCTTTTCGCAATAAAGAATAAAAACAAACATTTTCTTTGTGTGTTTACCATTTCAGCATCTCGTAACAAAAAAAAACCTTAAATATCTCACATAAAAAAAAAGACAAAACGAAAACAATACAAAAACTAATCAGCCATCCTCGTCGATTGGCTTTTCGCAAGAGATGTCTGGGGGTGCATTTGCGCAACTATTGTCCCTTGGTGGCAGATGTTATCGAATAACGAGATCAGCTGGCGGACAACGATGTTTTCAACAAGTCCAACGGTTTAAACATAACGGCACGTGTGGGCTGCATTTCTATAAGGGACAACGACCTGTCGCTATTGACAATAGGTGGACTTTAGGGCTATGTGCATCGAGGAAATTGCTGCTGCAGACTCCAACCAACAGCTATTCCACTACTGCTACGTACTGTCTTTATTTTTGTTTTATGTGTACCTCTTTGTTTTGTATAATAGTCGACGTGACGCTCGAGAGGTTTGGACGATGATTATTTTGGTGAATTTTATTGTGGTGATGGAATTAATGTCAATTTTCGTATCACGAGTGGGCGTGTCTGACGATTTCGATGTGTTGTATGCGTAAAAATGATTTAAAAAAAGTGTCGAGTCATAAGTGTTGCTGTTGAAAATTTATTAGCAAGTAAAAATACATTGTTTGTAATGTAGCATCATCGACGAAATAATTCTGTCCAGATCTCTCATGCAAGATGAGCTTTAATGTACTTTTCTAAGAAAGGATTTGTTATTTCTGGGCGAAGTAATGCATTCTTTTTTTTTTAAGTCACTTAGAAAACGTTACAGTGAATTTTTCAATGGATCTTTGGACATTTTTGGGCTCCATTCGAGAATGTCTCATTTCACTGAATGACAATCAAAACCATCATCCAAATCACTTTATACATCGAAAAATTTTATCAGTTAGATAAGTTTCTGTCGTATACCTCTTGTAATTTTCATTTCATTGTACAATATCATCCCGTTTTTACCTCGTTCACCTACAGAAATTTCTCTCGAGCATTCGTTTTTATCACGCTACACTGCGTTGTATATGTACGACAATATCCTAAAACCTCCTTGTGATTTAGCGCTTATACCTCGCGGCTGCGCGGCGGCCCTTTTGCAACGGAGATTTAGATAAATTGCTCTCGGCGCAACGTATAAAATCTCTCTTGGTAACTATAACGAATCGTTCGCGAAAAGCTTCGCGCGCGCGAACATGCTTCATAAATTTCAATTGTTGCTTATCAGTAAATCGGATAGCATCGGGCTATCCATCAAGTTATTCAAGGCTCGACTTTGCCAATCTCTCTCTCTCTCTCTCTCTCTCTCTCTCTCTCTCTCTCTCTCTCTCTCTCTCTCTTTCTCTCTTTGGACTGAATTAATCGCGCGCGGAAAACGATAACGCGATATGACTTTATTATTTTGGATCAACTGCTGCGCGACTGCTAAGCTAAATGATAACGCGAGCTATAATCTGTAATATTGTTGTTTCCGTTAAACTACCAATTAATTATGATTGCTTTCATATAATATAGTTTTGTGTACGTAAATCAATCGCTCAATTTAAGCATTAACTATGTAGTGATTACCGTTGATTATTAATTAACACTATTAAACTGTCGCAATTTAATGAGCACGTGATTGAAATAATTAATTGTGTTTTGAAACTAAATTGTTCTTCCAACAATTCAATCTCTTTCGAAAGATCGTACGATACATATTCACGAAAAAAAAATTGAACTTCTATAATTTGATATTCACTTACACGTATAATGTTTCTAATGCATTCAATAATAATTTTTGATAATGACGGAAGCGCATTGGACTTGATGTTGATTTGAATGTTAATGCGGTCCTCGTTGGTGTACATTTGCTAATTAGCTGTTATATAACTTGGGAGTATTCACGAATATTCGCGATAACAAGCCACTATAATTGCACACATATATATACACTCTATATGCCTGGCACAGCGTACAAAGATTCGAAACTTCACAATTGTAAACTTGAGTTATTCAGAATTGTATCGAAGACCTTTTTAATTTTGATTGTTTATTATAAAGACAATAATTCAAGTTTTGAGACGATTAATTTCAAATTGAATGAACTTTCTCATAAAAGTTTTAAAAACGTTTTGCAGTAGTTAGTTCGTAAATTAACTGTGGCAGACTATCCACGAAAGTTAAACTTCATACACCAGGCGACGTTACAAGATTGCAATCCCTCTCCCAAGCTCATCAACAATCTTACCCTCAGGGACTCGGGCAAGTAACGCAGTAATTTCGCTCTTTGAACTTGACATTTCCAAAGGGGTTCGCTCGCGTTCTATTAAACTATCATATTGGCAGCGCGAGAGCTTTGTGACTTTGCGCGCAAGCTCGAATTAACTTGCAAAACTCGAAAGGCCAATGGAAAGATGAAATGTATTTAATTAAATCAGTCGAGTGTAGCAGCCCTTGAAGCGATGTCAATTGAAAAAAAAATGTTTCTCTCAAAGAGAGAAATTCTCCGTTCTGGTAATTGAGCAATTTTTTTTACGCGCGCGCGCTCCTCGAGTGAATAAACTTTAATTTATATAACTCTTTTCATCGCCGTCCGGGAGCCCTTGTTCCAGCTCGTTATTTTTTTTTTGTTGCTTTTTTTGTTTTCAAACTGCGTAGAATACCTTGGCTATATCCGCACGAAAACTCGTTGAATTTCAGTTGAGTTATCTCATCTCGAGGGAGTTAGCTGCTGAACTTGCAAGCACGAGCTATTCGAGTATAAAGTTCTTCTATCTCTCTCTAGCTCTCTCTCTCTCTCTCTCTCTCTCTCTGTCTCTCTCTCTCTCTCTCTAACGCCATTGTTTGACGTAAATGCATACGCTCTTCTGTTGTGTATATATACCTATATATAGGGAGACGTCGTGCTCGCAGGCATAACGGACACACTGAGAGATAGAAGAACTGCTGTACACCTATTTGTATTAATCCCTTTTGAATAAGCAAATATCTCATTAGAAACGTTGACACTTGAAAGATATTAAATTATTCATTTCAACGTCGATCGAATCGGACTGATATTAACTATGCTTTTAACGGAATGAAGTATATATTCACATTTAGTCGAGGTTGTGATGGATCGACATAGTTTTGTAAATATATAATGTTGTATCTACCAGTAAACAATTTATATGTTAACTATGCCGAGATTGGAGTTTAATATTTATACGCACGAATTGAGTGCTAAATGGTCGAATGTCGGAACCTTTCATGATTAAAATTTCTTTTCAAGTCATGTCGTATTAAATTGGTTTTCGAACGAATCTTCTAAACAATATTTTCGTACATCTGACTAAAACTATTCTTTGTAGACAGCACGTTTAGCAAAATAATTACACGTTAAAAATTGATGCAAAAACATCCATTCCATGATTTTTTGTCTCAATTCTAAAAAAAAATATCTAGAAAAGTTCTCTCAAACTGTCACCTTTGCTTACTAGTAAAAAGAAAAAAAAACCATTCAAATTAGTCTGCAATGCACTACCTTGCCAACCAATCGTTCACTAACGAATGCTCTTACCATGATTGCAGATACATCCAGACTCAATTGAAAATCGAGCCAAACATCTGTAGTTCGGACTACGATGGCATAGTGTTGATATCGGGCACACCACCAGCCGAATGCGAACCAGAGCCGTTCAAGTCGGTGATCTTTCAGGCGTCGCAAATCGACAATGCGCTATTCGAGAACGGGGCCGTATTGCCGATCAATCTTCCAGCCAAACGACTGATCTACAGTCCTACTGGCCCAATCAACCCTGACTACGGCGATGTACGAGCTTTCACTGAAGCTGCCGTTAAGGGGGTCAAACGGTAAGACTTATACATGTAAAGGCTATCGTTGCTCGTGGATTCCGTGAGGGAAGTGTATATAAGATCGATGGTTTTCAAGGTCGAATTTGATGATTACTGACTATACACTACAAATTTTTTTTTGAATTTTCAGCAAATCAAATATCTCGATTTAATATCAAATCAATAATTTTTATATCAAACTGTACATTCGCTGCCCAGACATGAAAGGAACAAATCTTTCAGGTATAAGACTTTCTTTGAGTTCCATATTACAAAATCGTATCAGAATCAATATAAATTTTTAAAATTTCTTATGTATACTATTAAATGCTGGAAAAACGAATGTGAAATAACCAAAGTAACAAGAAATTATATTAATTTTTTATTACGCAGTTGTAAAAAATCCAATTAACTTACAAATCGAAGAAGAAACAGCGAATAATTCCATTGCACAACGAGCGCCAAATGAATCTTTTATTTGAGCATTAAAACAATATAAAACCAATGCACTCGGAGTATTAAAAAAAGCAAGGAGCAGAGCAAATCCGATAAAACTCCCAATATAAATCAACTTTTCTCTTCAGACGTGGAGATATTCGTTGCAGGGCCATTAAAACGACATCAATATCGAATTTCTTGCCTCTTTAACTTGTTACAAAAAAAAAACGAATATAAAAATTCAAGCGTATACAATCCAACCGAATACGAACCCACCGCCAAGCCGGCTTATCGTTTCGCTCCGTTTCAGACGCGCCCAAAAAGACCCGCGTATATGACGATATCCTTAAAAAAAACACACTTTTCTGGGGTTTAGAATGGAAAATTTTTTTTTTAATGCTAAGGCTTCCGGACCTTTTTCCTCTTCTTTTTGAAGGTATATAGTGTCGG
>JAWWMK010016193.1:0-20579 GCA_035047105.1 Galeopsomyia nigrocyanea | reverse complement strand
CATTAGAAAAGTCCCCAAGAACTACTTTTTTCAGTATTTTTTCCATATTTTTAACGAACCGAAGATTGAATTTTTTTATTATTTTGTTGATAACTTTTTACCCCATAATTACTTTGAAACAAAACTAATTCCTACGGAAACGACTTCTTTTTTGCTACAATTTTGACTGATCAAAAAGTTTTCTAGCGGTCTTAGAAGCCGAGAAATCAGCATTTGAACCCAATGACATTTTCGGTCTATTTTTACTGAAATAAGCCCATTTGATTATCTGTAATGTGAAAATTCGGAAAACGTAGTTCCTGTAAACTTTTCCAATGTCCACGAGCATTTTCCGTCACTATATCAAATACCTTCAAAAAGAAGAGGAAAAAACTCCGGAAGCGCTAGCGTTCAAAATTTGTTGTTCCATTTTGGGCTTCAAAAAAGTGCATTTTTTTATAGATTTCATCATATACGTGTGTACTTTGAAGACAAAAACTGCTCTAATATACGCGACGAGAACTTTTTGCTCGTTGTGTGCGTGTAAATGTGTAGCGTAGTATTGAGGACACGTTGAATTATTAAAAGCCAACCCTCGCTCACCCGGCAATATGCTAATCTTTCACGCGGCTTTTGCTGATTTCTTCAACTGCCCCTCGCAAAATAACCAACGCACAAGGCGATCAGTGGCGCCTTTGGTTTTCTCTTCTAAAGCGATCACACGAGCTGTTCTTTCTAATTTTTACGACAGCCCTCCTTCGGTCTTTTTACTGCACCCTCAGGACAATCACACTTCCTTGCTCTGCGCTCGCATTTATGACTCGGCGTACGCTCTGTGATTACTCGGCACTCATCTCGATTGGTCCGCCCATTTTTATGCGCAAGTTTTCCCTTTCTTTTTTTTTCTTCTTTACTGCTACTGCTGCTACTTGCTGCTGCGTGTGTGCGTGTGTGCGAGTGTGTGCGAGTGTGTGCGCGTGTTTACAAGCTGACACTATTACTTCTTTTTTTCGACGATCCTTCTTCTTCTTCTTCTTGTGGGTTATCGATTTCGGTCGTTCGACTGGAATGTTTTTTTTTTATATTGGGCATTTTTTCAGACTGACTATTTGAATAAGAGCGTTTGAACGTCGTTCAAGATTATACGTAAAAGCAATCTCGTGTACGCTTCACTTGACTCGCTTAATCAGTTCTAAATGGAACTCTGACAAATGAAATGACTGTCAACTGTGATTTTCTTTGTTTTGAAATAAATTCCGTACTAATTTGCATTGTCGTGCTGTTCTAATGAAAAAAAATCGGTATAAAACTTATGGCATGCCGTCAAAAATGAGAATGGAATGAGGTTGAGCTGAGAGAAAAAAAAAGAGACGCAGGCATCTAATTGGCGTGAATATTCATCAATACTCGTTAGCGCGGCAACAAAGAGAGAAGCATTGATCATCTAGCTCGCTCATTAGCGAAGGCAAAACTTGAAAAGTCTAACGAAGCTTGGAAATGTGCAAGCCTCTGTTTTCCCGTAAGAGTGAAAGAAGAAGAAGCAGAAGAAGAAGGAGAAGAAGGACTGCCGAACAGGGGAACAATATATCATGACAAATAAAGTGTTCCGAGAGACGTAAATATTTGCGGGTGCTTTGTCCATTGTTCGAGCGTATGCGGTGAGGGGGCGTAGAGGTGGCTATTATTCCGTGCACGAAGCCTCCTTTCCCAATTCAAGGGCTACGCCAAGAGGGAGAGTTGCCGCGTTTGACGCCAGTGAGACGAGTTCTCGCCTCGACCGGAAAGATACATATCTATAATGGACTCTCTGCTCAGCGTGGCTCGTCGCGGGCTCGCGGGCGGCCAAACTTTCTCGTCTCCTCGCCGACCTGGCTCTGATAAATGTTGGCTCATCGATCGAAACTCTGCCTGCCTGCCTGCCTGCCTGCCTGCTTTCTTTGCTGTTTCACTTGCCAGTTGCCACCAACGCAAATCAAAAACCACGACCCATGAATTTTCAGCGTTTCTTACTTTTTGATAGATGGTTATCAAGCTCCTCGTCTTTTTTTCATCCTCCGCCCGCGTCAGACCTTTAGCGGCGATGCCTCGGTAGATAATTATTTACTGCTACTTTGATGCACCGTTATAAACTGCTCACTCTTTGTTTGGCCAGCTGGAATGGATAAAAACAGCAACAACCGCGACCTAAGATGCTCTATGTCTGTCTCTGACCTCTAAGCGTTGGAGCAAAGCCAAATTCGAAGAACAAACAATCAGTAGTGCCTTAATCATTTTATTCACGCCTCCCCGTAGCGGCTACTAAGTTTCTTGGGATCGCCTCGAGCGATCGCTCAGCTATCTTCATCAATCGAATGCAGGTTGCAAGGGTGGAACACGCCGCTTATTACTTGGCGCTAGCTCGCCATTGCCGCGGTCGGCCAATTCAGAGATTTTTAATTTAGATTCTTTGCGCAGCGAGCCAAAAAAAAAAAAAAAACAAAAACAAAACAAAAACAAAACAAAATAAATAAATAAATAAATAAAAAATAGAGAGAGAAAGGCAATTTCGGATAAAATTGACATTCGCGATATATTCATTCGATAATTCAATGCTTATCGAGAGACAGAGCGAGTTTAATGGCATATAGCCGCGGCGTCAGTTGGCAAGTTAATCAGCTGAGAGTTATTTGCTATACATAGAGAAAGTAGGCAGAATCATCGCGACTTGGCATCGCAACTGGGCCTCTCAGTTCCTTTGTCGTCGAGTGCAGCTCAGAGCTAGGGCCCTCGACAGTTTTTATTGATGTGTGTTCTCATGCGAATGAAGTCGCCTACGAACTCTTTCAACCGCGGACTATTGTCAGTTCGCTCGACGCAGCTAACTGATTATTCGATCAAGTTTCCAATAAGACATTCAAGTCGCATTCAACATTCGTACGTCAGCCTGTGTCTGACGTGTGCTAGAGTTTCACTACTTATCCCGCCACTATTCCATCTATATGCAGCCGCTTCTCGCGCTGTTAAACTTTCAAGTCAATTCACACTGCTGTCGCTGGCATTTACATGACTTCCGACTAATACAATGCTAATGCCACCGTCATGAATTAGGCGAGCAATTCGATTTGCCCACTTGCTTGCTTGCTTTTCCTATAACTTCTCGGCGTCGCAGTTTGCGCGTGAATTACCGCGTACATCCGAGAGCGAGAGGGACTGCTCGAAAATTCAGATGGATAGGCCCGTGGGAATGTTCGCGGTCAATTTTTAGCTCGAGGCGCATTATTATTCGGGCCCCCTAGCTGATCCCCTCGCTTACGTGTTATCGTACTTTGCATCCGCACTGACTGCACCCAAGAGTGTGCTCATTTTCACCTGGCAAATACTGCGGCCCGATGTGTGCGCTAGCTCGCTCTTAAATTTCTTCTATCGCGGCTAAAAGTAGGAGGGAAACTTTCCTTTTTACGCTATTGTTTGCCGTGCTGCTGCTGCTGCTGCTGCTGCTTCGGGCTTGAATAACATTATACGCATTCACAATTCGATGCCAAGTCATCGCCGTAAATCAATACTCGACCTGTTATCTTTTTTTATATTTTTTTTTATTCTCATTTTTATATACAATATATATGGCCCTATTTTCGTCGTCTTATCGGCTGTAGCCATATCATTTTTTTCTTTCTCTCGACAATGGATTTGTTTGATTTTGTTTGTTTCACCTGAGGATTTCACCAGTGATTTATACCTAGTTGCGTGGCAAATGGTCGTGTTTGCTTTAAGAGTGTAATTTGTAGGAAGAGAAAAAAATTTTTTTAAAGAGAGAAAAGTTATGCGACGAGCGCGTCATTTAGAGCGATCGTATCAAGAACAATAACTTTCCGATCTTCATTCGCCATTCAGAAGACACTTGCACTTTATTATCATCTTTATTATCTTTTCACGCTCTGATGTGTCAGTTAGATCGACTTCTTTGCCCCCCCCCCCCTCTCTCTTTCTCTCTATTCTTAGAAAGTTATCGCCGGAATATGAAAGTGTAAAATATTATTATGGGCAGAGATCGACATTCAGTTTACTGTTTTTGAGTTCTGCAACGAGTGCTTTGATACTAAAAAATCAAAAGAAATCGTCTTAATAGTATAACTGCACTGAGGTCCACGGAGATTGGCTTTTCGTTGGGAGAAATTGAATTTATCCAAAAGGACATTAATCTCCGGATTTGCGATAAGATAGCTTTTCCGTCTAACTTTCGCGGCGGCAAATATGAATGAACTTGAGAGAAAACTTTAGGGCCAAAAGTTGGAAAGGCGCTGGAGATTAGCTTAAGTTTATGATTCTTTTTTTTTAGGCGTAATGTGTGCCTTATCAAGGGATCATCTTAATGAAAAGCTCAAGCTATGGAAAATTAACTCGAAACGGATAGTTTGAAAGTTCGCGCTGGTTCTGGCGCATTGAAAATTGCAAGTTTATTCAAATGCCGAAGCACACTTGTTGGTAAACCGCAATGAATAGTAAGAAGCTGTCTTGGAAGGGAGAGAGTCGAAAATAATTGGTGTGAAGCATGTATCGACCAGTCGGCGCAACACGAGCTTTTGCCGGATAATGCGCGCAATAAATCCATCACGGGCATGCGCGCCAATTACGATCGCAATCGGTCATTTTATAATGCTCGCGTGCATCAATAATAGCGGGCGATGTTTTTTTCGTTGCTCTTTCGTTTGATGTTTTTCTCTCTCCCTCTTTCGAATAAAATGCCAAGTAATTCATCATCGTCGCGCGCGACTGGACGTTAATTGCTCGATCGAACAATCGCTGAATCGGTGCGTGTGTGTGCGTGTGTGCGCGTGTGTGCGTGGCTTGCGGCGCCTCATCGTTTTGCCAAGCATCTGTCGCGTTGATTTATTCGACGCAATCCCGCGAAACTTGCGGTGCATGCAGAAAAACTTGGAGCCTCGCGGGCGCTCATACTGCAACAACGCGGCTTGCTTGTGGATTGAAACTTATAGTATTACCTGGCTGCTTTCGCGCGGCTGCAGGCCCTTGCAACTTCGAAGCTTTATGCTATGCGCTCGCGCGGCTGTATTTACTCGTTCAACTTGCGTGCATCGGATTTTCCAAATCAATTGCACAACTTCTCATCTTTGCCCCATTATACGAGGCTGGCAGCTCTGAGGGCTCAATGCTATTTTAACTCAGCTGACAGCACAAATTTCAATACGAAGTGCCATCGCGATCATCAACGCAAATTTATCCAATTGTTTGTTTCATCCGACAAATAGCGCATAAGTATACACATTCGACTAGCTCGCCACGATTTTGGCTCGCTGCTGTGGCATTTAATGCATAAACCTTGTTATCAAGGCAACTACAATATTAATAAATTACCCAGGCAAACCTAGGTAGTTGCGCCAAACGCGCCGTAACGGCCTAATAAAACTGGCCAATTACATATAAATTCTAAGGTAAATAACGCGCAAGCGAAAACGTCAAACTTATGCAAAAGTTATTAAATGAAATTCGAACTGCGTAGCTGTGGCTGCACCGCGGCTGCATATTACCGGTTAAATCCACTTTTCGTGATTTCCAGATACTTCAGTTTAAAGTTCAAACATATCTTGAAGATGAGCCCTGCACTGCTTCTGAATTGTTGAGAGCCTTTCGAAAGGTATATTGCACTATTTCCAAAACGTTGCAGTTAAGTGGTTATGCGTTTTATAACAGCTAATTTGTGAGTAACATAGGCAGTAGTACTTACTGGCCAAGATTTACTAGATAAATGAACTTTAAGAATCGTTGCCGGCATAACGACTCAAGTGGTCAAATGGTCAAAAGTCCAAATGAATTGCAGTATATGAAATTGACTACTGTACAATTATGGTCATTGAGAAGTTAAAATTAAAGTTATGCCGGGTAGGATTTTTGGAAAAACAATCGACTCATGCGTCATTATGCACGGTAGCCTTTGAAGGACTTAGATTGAAGGACTTTGGAATGGTCTGCATACGAAATCTGTAAGAAAGGGTAGTGAAAGATTAAGATTACGCAGTATTAAGTGAATGTTCGGCTGATGCCGGCTAGCCACTAAGCTGTGGATGTCGGTATTCGGGGTGCGCATGGGCTGGCGTGCGATTGAAAAGGTTCACGTACATACAGGCGAATTATTGGCGAATTGGCATCAGTGCCAGTCGCCAGAGTGCCCCTGCCTGAAATTGACATGTTCCCTTGCGCGCAACGCTGCTGCTGTCGAGGACAATGGCTCGACGAGCCTTCGCTGCACCTACTCGTATTTCCCGGCCCGCTGGCTATTTTTCGCTGACTTACGGTCAGGCGATTTGGTTCCATTTGTGCAGCTGGCATACGTGCAGTTCAAATGAATTCGGATGGCATGAGGATTACTTTTGGAATGGACCGCGAGAGCGCATGCCGCACGCGGCACTGATATCGAGTTATATTTGAAAAGATTAGCATGAAAGAACGGGCGATTAAAATGCGACTGAATGCGAGGGCTAAGGCTGCTCACCTAAGGATTTTACTAATGAAATTCCATGAGCTATCAGGCCCATTGGAATTGCAGTGCTAGATATGTGTATAACTGCGCTGGTATTATAGAATGAGCAACTGAGCATGATAAACGTGCTCGCACGCTTTCCCATAAGCAACTAGGTCAGCAATAAATATGCTGATGCTATGCCAGGCTCTTCGGAAAATGCAGGCGCCAACTGACTCTTGACCTTGCTGGTTATTTGTTTGAACTAGCTGATTTATCTTGTAAAAAGGCAAGGCAAAGATGGCTAGTGTAATTTGGAAGAGATCAGCTATTGTAATTGCTATAGAAGTTGTTTGATTAAAACTCGAGCTGATTTCAATGAAAAGAAGTGACGCATGCTTGTTGTTTTCCAATGCCTCATGAATATCGGGGTGCAAGTGAGACTGCCGGCAGTGGGCGCGTTGGAAAGGCGGGCAGAATCGAAGGGCAAGTTGCAGTGCGGTTGAAGGGAAGGTGAAAAACTGATTGTTGCGGATGGGAGTAGTTATTGTTGGGGGTTTGGCAATGGGCATTTGGGAAATAAGAACTGGCGCTGGGTGCAGCTGAGAAAAGTGCAGCAGCAGCAGCAGCAGCAGGATGGTAAATGGGGTGCAGGCGGCGCAGCCAGGCGCTAATGAGTATAATCAAGTTTATCTGCTCACCTGTCAATGGAAATGGCCATGAGGGTGAACACGCTGGCGCAGATGGTGATCACGGCAATGGACTGGCTGATCTTGCAGTAGAGATTGCCGAAGGGCCAGGTGCTGTTGAGCATGTAGGTGTAATTGAAGGTGACGTTGAGCGTGGACACGAGTGCGTCGGCGATGCTGAGGTTGACGAGGAAGTAGTTGGTGACTGTTCTCATGCGCTTGTGCGCCAGGACGATGTAGATGACGAGCAGGTTGCCGACGGTCGCCACGGTGATCATGCTGGCGAACAGTAGCGACCAGATGATCTGTCGCCAGAGCGGCAGGATGAACTTGTTGGCGTTCTGCGCGTCGAGCACGTCGTCGGCCGCGGCGCCCAGAGCCGAGCTGTTTGTCGTGTTGTACAGCAGCGGCCACGGCGTGCTCGCGTTCACAGCAGCGAAGCCGCCGTCGTGGATGCCGAGCCCGATGTCCGTCGAGCGCAGCAACACGGACGGGCTGAACAGCCGCTCCTCGAAGCCTGCCAGCGAGCCCTGCATCTTACCTCGCTGCTCAGATCTTGCTCGCCACGCCTTTTCCCGCGCCTTCGCTTCGACAAGCTGCAACATCAACATTCGGCTTACGTTAGGCTTGCTTGCTTGCTTGCTTGCTTGCTTCGACCAATACAACATTTTTACTGCTTTGCTCAAATTTAGCCCAATTTCATTCGACATTATTATTGCAATAGACACTATCTCCTTACGCATTATTATCACAAATTGCAAGTTATATTCAGTCAGATCTCTATTCAGCCCCAACACGCAACATCCACCAAATTAAGTTATATCAAAATATGTTCATTGTCTTCGGCTGAAATGTACAAATGCAGAGCATGTATTTCCAACAGCTGACTGATTTTTTTTCTCTTTCCAGAACGCCCAATCAATGAGAGAGACAAAGAGATTGACATTTGATCTCATAACACAGGCAGCGATTCACTTGATTCCAATAAATAATTCAAAGCAGGCAATTGCAATGTCACATATTTCGTGAATAATTTGGAGCGTAACTCGAAACAATGACAATGATGTTTTTAAACGAGTTGCGCTCTTCCTGTTGAACTTGGAATCCGCGAATCAAATGAAGCAGCTGGCTTTTTGTCGCAAATAATTACACAAGCTAATTGCAAAAATACAGAGTGAGACAATTGAAAGGCACGGGTATAAAATTAAAAATTAAAAGAACAATAAAGCGAGCCCAGCGAGCGAGGTTTAATAAAGCGGGTCAGCAGCAGCAGCAGCAGCAGCAGCTTGGATATATCAGGGATTTTCGTGGATTTCCAATGCTGGTCACGCGTGTATAGAGCCAAAGTACATATTTTACATTCACCTGGAATCGTGATACAATCGACATCGCTATATCGACTGGTATTTGGCAAAAGCCACACGAGGAAACCCATACAAAATGCGCTTATCTTTATTAATAAATAGTCCCAAAGTAGCTTACCAGACTCGGATTAAATGAATAAACTTTATATGAAAGAGAGAGAGAGAGAGAAAGAGAGAGAGAGAGTAAAATCCAATGGGCATTTGAGTTTGAAAACTGAGAGTCCGCGCAACGGAATGAAAAATCACTTGTTTCGCCCTTGCCTCGAAAATCCGGTAGATTTCTAGAAGAGTGAAATGGGAGAGGGGGAGAGAAACTCGTAAAAAAGTGTGAATGTATGTGTCTGTGTCTGTGTGTGTGTGTGTGTGTGTGTGTATCTGGACCCTCCTACGATAAAATTGAAATTGAACTCTCTCTGGAAAATTCGCCCGGTTAAAAGGATCCGAGTCTGTGAAAAAAAACGCGATACAGGTAATCCTTTGATCCTCCTCCCCTCCACCCTCTCTTTGAACCCGGAACCTTCGTGAAAATAAAGAGAGCAGTTTACCCAGTGGCCGCTTTTATTGGCTGCGCGTTGTGCGACGATTTCGGCCTCCTTACGATGCACTTGCGTTTCTCTCTCTCTCTCTCTTTTTTTTGTATTCGAGCGCGGCGGCGGAGGAGTAACGGGTTTATAGCTGGGAGGTTTTAATGCTTATCGCGATGAGCCGCTTTAATTAGGCAAGCATTCAAGATGGCCGCGGCTATCGAGAGCTCGTTAAAATGCTCGTTACTCCGACGATAGTTGCATTTTCATTCTCTCCGTACACTTTCTTTTTTGTTGCTTCTCCTCCAGCCCCCAGTGCGAGCGATTTAGTCTCCATCGCGATGGACGGTCCTTGCGAGAGTTGGAGCTTTTTTAAAATTGACATTCATCCTTTCAAACCACTTGTTATAGCGAGCCACCACACGAGGTTAATAACAATTTCATATATGTTTGTTTTTTTTCGAAAAAGCTACGATCCTTATACAATGATGTTATCGGTTGGTACGAAATATGCAGCAAAAAAAGTCTCTCAGAGAATAATCGACATTGTTCGCTTCCGATGCAAAATTCTTTGACGATCATGCATAGTCGATAAAGCTTCCATGTATGAATTCTGAAGCGCAAAAATTGGTTCGATCGCGCTGTAGGTAGCTGTGCCTCGGTAGCGAAAAAGTTCAACAAGCAATTTTCGTTGGGCTTATCAATGAAAATCGTGTCCGCGGAAGTATCTTCTGTGCCGAGATACTCAAGTGCTCTTGACTTTTTCGCCAGCCACGATCCGGCTAATCAAGTGATCCTCGAATCTCTCTTTTATCGTTGGATTTACCTTTTCTCTCTCTCTCTCTCTCTTTCTCATTCTCTTCGGTGATCCTCCAATTCTGCGCTTGGGAAATACTTTTTTTCTTTCAGACTTCGCAACTATTTGAACGCCGAATTTCTCTCCCTCTATCTGGCAAACAGCAATTGGCTTTTTTTCGCGGTCGCTTGATAACGAGATTTCAATGAGATTGAGTGGCGCGATAAGACCTATCGCACGGCAACCGAGGCGAATTGGACTAGTGGTCGAGCCCCAAGCTGCGTTGAAAAAAAAAGAGCAAAAACAAAAAGAATTAAGCGCAAAAGGCCATTTTTCATTATCGAGTTGGCGCTTGACTAATTTTCTTTTTGTCTTTGGGTTAGCGTGCAGCAGCCAATGTGTTTTATCTCGGTCTCTGGAAGACTTTCGGAAAAATATAACCCCCCAGAGAGAGGGAGAGAGAGAAAGCCGTCTCCCTAATGTATGTGCAAAGCCAACTGCATCGGGACAAAGCGAATATTCGTGTTTCTCCAAGCCCTCTCTCTTTTCTCTTATGTGCCGAAGTCCGAGCTTGCGGTTTTCTTTCACTCTATATCTCCGCTCTCTGTGCTTACGCTTGTTTCCTATGCGATTTATGCTGCTTTTGCGACTTTTCCAAGCCGGCTGTGTGCTATGCGCCTTCTTTCAGACTATTCAGATATGTTTTAGTTTCTGAGAACAAGCGTACGTGAGAATAATCAGTAGTGAAAGTCGAGTATGGTCAGACGCACATTGAGGAATAAAAAAAACTTGTGCATTCATTGAATATCTATACAGCAGCGATGCTTTGGAAATATATATTATATGATTTCGCATGGGCAAATAAAACTTTCTCATATCTCTTCGACAAGACTAGCATCTCTGCCAACTTGACTTTTCTTTTGATACTGCCGGCTGAGTCAGAAAACATGTGATAAAATTTTTATTCAGATCGAATTTTTTTTTATTGAATTGATCGTGCGTGAATATGTAGGCTCCTTTACAGCCGGAAAGGAAAGAAAGAACTTTTTACTTTGAGACTTGGAGTTGTCAAGGCAAATTTAACAGAACGTTTGGCTTGGCTCGAGATTGCTCGTTGAAAATTACCATCCCTTAATGTATAAAGTACAAATAAGATGAGGATGAGGACGGGAAAGGGGGGGGGGGGGGGTGAACTTTGCTATTAAATGTTTAAAATAACAGCGTGTAACGAGGTCGTAAAGTTTAATTGGATAAAATTAGTGCGCGCTGCTGCTGCTGCGTTGCATTGGCGCGCTCTTTGGCAGGACCTACAGGAAGATGCTCGGAGAATGCCGGCGACGCATCCGCTTTTCCTCTCTCTCTCTAATCCCCGACGCGCGCAATTTTGCCTCCTTAGCCGTGTATTCTTTCTTTGCCTCTCTCGCTATCTCGTTACCGACTACAATGCGTCTTCTCGCGTTAGCCCGACTGTAATTGGAAAATTTTTTTCTTCCTAGGATCATTGGCCTGCCTCCCCTCCGCAATCAAATTGAACGACCGCAGGGGAATGTTCGAATTGAACTGGTATTTTCTGATTTTCTTTCGATTCAACAGATCAGCTAAATTAAGAATGCCTGCAATGCAATTTGAAGGCTCTATGTGATTTGAAAGAAGATATGTAATTGAGCTGAATGTATTCGACGAGGCTGGTAATTTTCGCCATTCGATACATTTTCCTCCATGACGCTAGCTCGCGCGAGCTTCGAATTCAGAATGCCAAAACAATCGAGTTTGTAAGTTTATATCGAGCAAAAGTGGCGACTGCGACAAAAGACTTGGACTGCGACTACGAGGAGTCGCTGTGTAAGGTCGAAAAGGTGCAGTGCAGACTGTCAGCGGGACAAAGCCATGCAAATGAGCGAGAGGAAACAATGTGAGGTCGGAATTTGATTTTCGAAAGTAAAGTCCTTTGCAGAGAAAAACAAAGAGAAGCAGGAGACTGGGAGAGAAAGAGTAGGACTATATGCTATGTCGCGTGCAACGTGCTTACATTGCAGGGGATGAATAAAACATTGATAAGCGAGTAGCGCATGATTTGTTGCTGGCGACGCGATAAATTGTTGCAGCGGCGGCCTAGGAAAATGGAGAGAAAAATTCGTGGCCCGGAACGCTATGCTGCTGGTATGTGTATCGCGATTTAATGGCCTCGTGACTCTTTGCTCTTGAAATATGCTTTTTCTTACGAGATATCAGACAGTTTGAGATTTTGCAAACTTTCCACCAAAGTCAATGGCGCAGCTGGCATTTCATTCAAAAATCATTGGCATTGATCCTGCCTATAATTATCAGATCTATTGAATATCTTGTTAATTGCAAGTGTTCGACAGCTCTGCATCAGTTAGCAAGAGGATTTCAGTGATTATTTATGAACGAATTGTAACTTCAACGACGTGAAAGATAAATTAAACTCAAGCAAATGGCAATTTGTTTTTCAATAAAACGTGCTATTGCAATAAAACGCAAACTCATTGGAAAATAACGAGGTCGCAATTATAAAACAATAATGAATAGCAGCTGCGCTGTCTCTCTCACAAGTTGTAATTCGGCGAAAATGAGGTGAGCAAAGACGTGACAATTGATTGATCAAACAAGATGTAAAGCAGCGCTGCAAAGGGCGAAGGAAGGGAAGAAAGAAGAAATGAAACCGAGTAGCTAGCAGTATTCGCCATTCGCAGCGCCAATTTAATTTTATTCTTGAAATAAGCTCTTTGAGCTTGCGCGCCTCCAACGGAATTAGTCATTCCAGAGCGGATTTTGGCCGTCGCTCTTTTCCTGTTTTTCTCACTTGCCAGAGCGACCGCCGCGGCCGCCGCGGCAACTTTCTCATTCAAATCCTTTCAAGTCCGTAGAAGGCGGCGCCAAATTCAACTCCAATATTTGATTTTGAGAATCGCAGCACGGCTTCTTTTTTTCCTTCTTCTTCTTTACAAAAAGAAAATTCAAGTTCCATTCGAAGGCAGTTTCACGCTAAGAAGGTTACATAACGTTTGCGCTTTTCTGTTTGTTGCTTTTATTTGGCTATTCGGTAGAAGCCGGCCACTTTACTGACTAGACAACTATTTTAGAGTCGTCATAAAATACTCGGAACTTATCAAAGTTTTTTGCCCTCGCTTGCTTAGCCGCGGTTTTCAGCGGAATGACAAAAAAGAAAGAAAAAAGAAAAAAGAAGAAAGAAAAATGAAAAGAAAGTTAGTAAGTACTTTTTGCACGCATATTTTCAGTAAAAACGGGACAAAAGTCCATTAGGCTGCTCGCTGGGAAGTTAGAAGTTGCGCCAAAACTCGATGGAAAGAACTAAAGAATAATTAATGTGGAAAAAATGGAAAGATAAATAGCGTCAACAGTCTGTGAATATAAAAGAATTTGCTGGTAAAAGTTAAAATGCAATTTCATAGGCCATTGCGTGATGAAATTGTTGGAGGCATGAAAAAAGAAAAGCAAAGTTGAATCGATAGAGCTAGTGGCAGAGAGCGAGCTGAGAAAAAAGTGGAGGCTGAGCTGTGAGGAGCGAGAGCTGCTGCAGGCTCTAATAAAAAAATCAAGACATAGCTGTAGTGTGCGTATTGGCGCCGAAGCCGAAACTAGAAGGAGGCCGAAAGAAGCAGCGGCGCGCCCCGACAGCGACCCCTCGACGCTTGTCTCTAACATTTGCCGTAATAATAATGAGATCGAACGCCGCGCGCGCCGTTCCCCTTGTTCGCATCAAAAATATATATAATAGAGCGAGTAAGCGTGGCAAGGGGAGCTTGAGCATAAATCGACCGCAACGGCGGTGTTGCCTGCAACATAGTACGAGAGAGGAGCTAATTCTCCGAAGCTACTTTGAGCTACGCGCCGCTGTCTGTAACAATGTTAGGCTCGCGATAATGGAGCCTATGCGCGAGTGCAGAACGGCGCTGAGTGCCGACCGACCTCTATATACTTACTCCTCGCGTGCGTGCGGCAAGCACTATTTTCTTCGCTGTTCGCTGGCTAATATGCCAAGCAAGACCAAAGCAGGTTGCAGCAGCCTCCTGTCTGTTACAATGTTTCAGCGCGACAGCCAAACTTTGCCATTGGGTCAGCCAGATGAAAAAAAAGAAAAAGAAAAAGAAAAAGAAAAATATTTGGCTTTCATGCTCCTTTGAAATCCAATATGCTAGGCAACAATGAAACAAAAGTCGAAGCTTTGCAAGCTTGACAACTATTTATTTGGCAGATATCCGCCAGAGATTTTTTTTATTTTTCAGCAACAAATATCGCTGTGTTTTTCATTGGCTTAATTCGCGCAGAAGGAGAGATGATAAGAAAGCAAGTTATGTGATGAAATGCTAGTAATATCGTAGGATACATTTAGAAGCCAGTGGTATAATTGTACAACCCGTATAAGGTGGAACAGTTAAAGAACAGCTTGTTAGAGGCATATCAAGTTCATATTTACGTGTTCGCAAAGCCGCACACTGGCATTTCTGCCTCAACTCGTGCATGTTCGCGCTCACATACTATACAGCAGCAGCCACGCGAGGAGGCTTCAATGAAACTCTCGCGGAAACTTATAGCAGCGGCTAATGAGCTTGCTGCCTTTGAAACACTGCCAAACGCAGGCAACGATAAACACATATAGCTTATAGCTGCCTCGATATTGAATGCATGAACTCTAGCATCACGCGTCACGCATCAGGTGGCATCACCTCATGTGGCCACATATTTTACAATTGCAATAAGCTCTACTTTCATTCGGCATTAATAACTGAAATCATTCGAAAGAACGATGCAGATAATGTGCAATATCTGAGCGACTCATTAGCTTGCCTACAACCGTCAAGCTCATAGCCAGGATGTTGATACACATGGCCTTCAGCTCGCCTCGTCGCCGCTACTCCGTGCAGTCTAGCACAATTATTCTTCGCACTTCTCAGTCGGTGTTGAGGCAATTGGCAATTTGGCGCAGGCGTATTATTAGAAATGAGGGCCAAGCCAGGCAGGACTTGTCTTTCCTCGAGGACACGTAATAGCGCGCTCCATTATTGATTTTTCCAGCAGCGGGCGTCAGCCGAATAATCGGTTAAACCTTTAGCCTGCAGTTGTATAGCTTCGAAGAGCTGCATGGATAAAGCTGCTTTTTTCCAAAAAAGTTCATTCTAAATTCTCTGCTAGTTTCCGACATCAATCAATGATCGAAACGAGCGACGGAGCATCAATTTTTTCTTTGCCCAGTTATAATTCCTCGCGCCCCATCTGGCGTTCATTCTCTTTTCTTTCACTCTCCCCCAATTCAACTCGCTGAGCTAAAATTTGTCTGATTTTATTCAAAGTTTTTACATTTTTCTGTGCGCCAGCAAATGCACGTGCGAGCTAACCTCGTGTTTTATTAATGCCGGCTAATGGCCTTCATAGATCCTCAAATTTTTCTCACGCGGCTCCATTTCAGCGCAGCAGCGATTTGTATTCGCTCATTTTTTCTCTTCTACAGTTTCATCGGCTTTTCACAGTAGTAGCTCCGACAGTTCAGAGCAAGCAAAAACAAGAACAAACAAAATAGCTATCGATTAAATTCCTAAAGGCTGGCAAAACTTTGCCGACTGAAGCTTCAATCGCTTTGAAGCCGAGCATTCGCAATTAACCGACTAAGTTTTTTCTCGCTCTGCGAGAGTACCTCTTGCGTGAACTTTGCTCTTTTAGAACTAGCCAAATCTCCGCTGCTGCTGCTGCTGCTGCTGGGGCTGCTTGGATACTCCGTATAGAAAGTAGTCCTTACCGAGACGGAATGACGCCAAACTTGAAATCCTTAGCGAATCTACCGGAGCAGACAATTTGTTTGTGCGCCGATTGTTACGTGCTATCAAATAATCGAATTTGGCTCCCTTTCAAATTCGAGCTATTTTTTCCACGCTTTTTTCGGAAAATTGAACCGATAAAAATGCTAATAATAAGGCAACTGCAATTGATCTACAAAACATAATGCAATTACGTGTAGGAAGCCTATCGGTAATTATAATCTAGCCAAGCCGAGTAAATAAAGTTTAGTGGTGCGATAAAATAAAAAAAAACGTATAGGCGTATAAAACTGTTGGGCATTCTCGAGCGTTGAACGTTCGGCGCAAACAATAAAAAAATGAAGAAGACGGATAATTAAGAGTTTGATATAGATTTGGAAAGTTTTGCAGCTGCGTGAACGGAGCACGCATGCGGACAATGAGTATGAGGTTTGGAAATGTAAAAAAGTGTCGTAATGAGCAGCGCAATCAGCGCAGATAAAGGAGAAAAGAAAAAAGCAAGCGCAGCAAATAAGTGTCTGATTGCGAATGTGACGGGCGTTTTTCTTGCGCAGCTAAAGGCTGCCAATAAAAACGTCGCTCCGCGCTACTCGCACGTTATTTACGCGGAAGGAGAAAGAAGTGAAGGCGGCCGCGTATTTGTCTCTCTCTCTCTCGCTGTCTGTCGCTCGAGCCTTTAGCGTCCTTTATAAATAGAACTCGACTCATTTGAGTTTTGTTTGCGCGAGCGGCGGCGCAGCAGCCTGCTCGAGCCTGCAGCTGCAGCAGCACTAAAAATTCAGAAGGGCCCCCAGCCCAGCCCAGCCCAGCAAGCAGCTCCCCAGCTCGTCGTCGCTCGCGTTCAGCTCTGTTTCGCCCCCTGCTGCAGTTGCACACTTGAGAGCTGACGTTCGCTGTGTAGTTTATACTCCGTGCGGAGGAAAAATGTTGTTTTTCTTTTGTTGCTGCGCTCGACAAGTCAGCATTGCTTTATTATTGAAACTAGCGTGCTTAGGTGGTTCATCGAATAATATTTGGAAGCTGCGCGCGGCCGCCGTGAGAATGAGTAATGATGCAGAAAAAGCATGACAATTGCGGACATCACACTGATCAGTCAGCTGATTTGCTAACTGATGGTACGTAACTGATGGACAATGTTCATCGTATAATTAGCTAATTGAAGGCTGGGCCGGCGACAAGCATCAACATCGCTGACAGCACCTATCGACTATGTATTAGCAAATAACAAGTGGGCGCGAAGGCTTAATTAGTGGGGGCCGAATTGATAGCTGAGCTTTAAAAGGAGACGCAGTTGTGAGTACTGCGCGCGCGGGGCTATCGTACAGCGAACATAGGTCAATTGTGCTCGATGCGAGCCTGCTAATGGGCTGCACCGAGGGCTCCTACAGCTAGCTGCCATCAGCCCAACCAAATAAATCCTCTTCTTATTTAGCTTGCTATGTTCTAGCTTATCATTCGTATCTTTCATCGAGATATGTCGTACAGGCGGAAGGAAGCGTCAAAGCATTTCAATGCAGCTCGGTCTTATCAAGACAAGGTGCGAGCGCAGGGGCCACTTACCCTTCGACAAGCTCCCTTCGGCCACTACATCTCATCTTTGCCTTCTCTTGCATGTATCCGCCTCGATCAAATCATACCCGACTTCTTAATTCCTTTTGTTTTTCCTTTTCAAAAGCCGCTCTGCCAGCAGCAGTCCCAAGATAGCCCTAATACAATCCTAATGCACGTAGCCCGACCATCAGGGGCTTTCATGCGGGGGGATAACATGTGAAATTGACATTAGGCTGGCTTGAGTGCAGCAGCCAATTCACTTCAATTAGATAGAATCCAAGTGAATGCAGCAGCCTGTATTGCAGTTTGCTGCAATTAAATTGAGCATGCAGAATACATGCAGTACATCGCTAATGAATTTCTTAACGAAGATTCATCTGATCAATCTCGAGCTTGACAATGAAAAAGCTAGCTGTATCAGCTGGTGGATTTGCATTTGAGAATTTATTGGCTGACATCGAGAGCAAAGCGACAAGTCGTCCGAGATTACAGTCAAAATACGCGGCTGACGAATCAATCGAATAACCGAATAACCGAAGCTGCAATAAGCAGCTCAGCCCCGGCCGGCTCTGTTCTATTGTACAGCTGCCAAATTACTGGCAATCGAATCAAGCAGCCTTGTTTACCTCGGCTCATCTCTTCTATCAGTTTGTCGATTATCGGCCCCTAATGTGGATCTCAGCCTTGTCTCGTGCGAGAGCGCGAGAAACGCCGACAAAAGGCTATATACACCAGTGAAAGTTCATTAATAAAGTGTTGATGAAGAGTGTGTGTATATCAGTAAGCTCGCGTTGGCGAAAGAGAGAAGAGCCAAAAAATGCTGCTGCTGCTGCTGCTGCTGCTGAGTCCGTTCCCACGTGAGTTGTCGATACATAAGAAAATTCTCGGGGGCGTGTCATAGGACTGCGGATAACCCTGAGTAAAAAGCCGAGTAAACAAGAGAGAGGAATAATATTTGATAAATATATGTGGCGGACCGACAGAGAAGAAAAAAAGGAAATCGATCTTGTCGCGCGCGAACTCGTGCAGGCTTGTAATTGTTTTCGAAGCACGAAGCGGCGAGCGCCGGTAGCCCACAGCAGCTCGTAAATAATTTCAGTCGCGGAATATTCATGACTCGCGCGCGACAAATATTTTGAATGGAAGCTGCAATTTTGATGGCAGAGCACGTGTACAGCAAGCGAGAGAGAGAGAAGAAAAGTGTCTCCCAGTTGCGGCTGCATTATGAAAAATGCCGTTGTGTGTACCTACGTGACTGTTGGGAAATGTGCAGCAGCTGACAGCTCGTAAACTGTGGCAACTGCGTGTGCTTTCTCTCTTTCAGTTGCCGCAGCGTAGTTTATTACGTTTTTCTGGCTGTTTAATCGTCCGCCCAGCTGAGATCTCTCTGGCTTGCTTGTTGATCTGGGCTGCAATGAAAGAGCTGCTGCCTTTTTTTCTGCTGCTGCTGCTCTCAAGGCCGTCGTTACTCTGCGCCTTCTTTCTTTTTTTCTTTCTTTCTCGCAACGTGTAACATAATCACAATCATTTGCCTTGATGATCTAAGCCCGCGCTAAAAAGCTATACATTCTGCCAATGATCGTCAGCTCGTGACAGTCGCTTCCTCACTTGCTCTGTGGCCGCGAGAGCTCAAATATCGATCAGCTCTTTTTCGCCAGTCTGCAGAAAACAAATGAATAACCACTTGTTTGGCTGGGGCCAGCAAATGTGCGGCCAAAGCGAGACGCGGCGGCGCGGCGTGCAACGGAAGAAAGAGAAGAAAAAAGAGGTCGGCCAAAGCGACGACGATTTCGATGCAAATGCCGCAGTCTGCCTGATGCGGATACACTGCACGCCTCGCCAGAGCACATACTACTTCTTAGAGTGCAACTTGCCTCACTCGACTCAAGCCTCTTATCGACTTCAAGCAGATCCAGCCTCCTTTCAAACCTGTTAATGTTTCACCAAATTAACGGCTACCTTATTGCAAAGCAAAAACAAATTAACCACGCAATACAATGCGCCGGCTTTCCACCGGCGAGCCTAGCCTCCAATTGATATTCAATTCAGCTGCCTGCGCTCGCGCTTGCCGCCTTGCCGCCTTGCCGCCTTGCCGCCGCGATAACAAAAGAGACAACGCTGTAGAAAAATTTAAGCTGCGGCTCTTTGTTTTGCCTGTGCACAGCTATGTGTGTGCCACTGCATTTCTTCCTCTCTCTCGCTTTCATTCAGCTTCAAAAGTTCATTGTCGGCTGTTTTCAACTAAATACCTGGCTTTATATTTTTGCTCTCCTTGCCCAACAGATCAAATCCTTATATCCTTTCCTCACCTTCAACGGGGCCAAAATCAGATACTGCGAGGATTACGCTCCATTTTTAAGGCCAAACGTAAAACACTTTCAAGCTAGTACAAGCATCATGTAAAAACATGTTTCCTTTATTCTGCCTCTTTTCTTCCAGAGTCGTATTACTTAACTAATCTTATTACGCATAGTTGTCATCCGAGATTTTTGGTTATTGCTCGTACGTGCGCGAGGAAGATAAATATGATGGCAATAAAAACGAGTAAGAGGAAAAAGGGGCCGGAAAAAAAGAAAAAGTTGAAAGTTAACCAATAGTCCTAGCTGAGAGAGAGAGAGAGAGAGAGAGAGAGAGAGACAGACAGACAAAGATGAGGCTTAAATCAATGTCCGAGTCGTCTTTAATCAAAACGGCTATATTTTCATTAGGCCGCGACTCGGAGAGAAGAGAAAAAGTTCAATTTTTTGTCCTCGCACGAATGGACGGGCATTCTATTGGCAAGGGGATGCTATAGGTACATACAGCGTGCAGAAACTCGAGTTATAGTTTTGTAAATTTTTTTTTCTCCGCCCGCCCATGCAAGGATTTATTAATCCTTTGATAGAGAAGCTGCCTGCTCTGATACTCATCAGCTATAGACTAATTCCCTCGCGCGCCTTATTTACGATCTCGCCTATCGAACTTGCCGCCGCCGCGGCCGCCGCTGTTGCTGCTGTTTTGGTGTTTGCTTTTAGGTTTAATTGGTCCCGCGCACCATCAATCTCGACTAATAATAGCTCAGTCCGGCCTCTTTCAGCAGCTCTTCTATAGCAGCTCCCCCGCCCCTGAGATTGACTTTCGACTGTCTTCTGCGGACCAGTAATAATGATATCTTTCGGCGCCGCCACTCCGAGACTTGCCGCAGTAGAAAAACACCAGTTTGCTCGGACTTTCTTCTTCTTCTTCTTCTTCTTTTTTTTTTTTTGCTTATCGAAACTCGATATGCGCTGCATGAAGTGCGCAAGGACAAAGGGCAGTAAAAGCAAAATTCAACGATAAAACGACGAGGGCGTAAAAAAAGATACAACTCGTCCCGGTTGAAAAAGAACACGTGTTTTTTTGGAAAACGGGACACATGCCCATTTGTGTCAAAAAAAGCATGTGTCCC
>JAWWMK010016182.1:0-20593 GCA_035047105.1 Galeopsomyia nigrocyanea | reverse complement strand
TATATATTCGGTTTCGAATTAAATACTTATGAAACATTCTCATTCCTGACGAGTGTGGTTTTAATCTGTGAATGTATCAAAATTGAAAATATGTAAATTGCTATTATAGATGTAGATGGTATTCACCTAAAATTATAAGAGACCGAAACACACACGTCAGAAAAAAAAATCTCCTAACAGTATCGTTCGAGTGTGAAATAATCGCGTAGGTATGTCGAAAAATAAAATCTCGTTTATTTGCATTTACGCTCCATTCGACTCGCGGCAATCAAGCCACTCGCTCGTTGACAGGCGCGCGCCGATCTTCCGCGTATAATTACTCGAGCAGCAAGAAAGTGCCATCTCTCTCAATAATTAATAATTAATTCCAGCCGAAAGCCCATCATCGCGGTAATATATATAGGTCGGTTCAATTAACCTCATCGATAAATTAAAAAAAATGAGAGAGAGAGAGAAAAGAGGTAGTTTCATCGTTACTCAATATATACATATATAGCTAGTCGTTTTCAACGCACGTTATATACAAAGCAGGAGATTTCTTAGCGGCGATAAGAAAACGAACGCGAAGACGCCGTGGGAGAATCCCACACGGGGCAGCGCACCGGAACACCTCACCCCTCGAAAATCTCGAGCGGAAGACAATCGTATATACTGCTGCTGCTGCTGCTGCTCGCTCGGCCTTGAAAGTCGGTTAAGACACTACTATGTACGCACCTGCCCTGCCTCTCGAAGACGCCCATACACAAAAACTCATTAACATATCCGTGTGTGTAAGTGAGAGAGAGAGGAAAATCGACTGACTTGCGAGTTGCGCAATTGCCTTCCCCTTTTTTTTTCTTCAAAAAGTCGTTAGCGGATAGATTAGCTTACTCTTTCGCTAGACTTTTTTTTTTCTCCCAGAGCACGAAACTCGAGATTTGCATAATTAGTTTAGTCGAAAAACGCCCGTTTAATGGGCTAAAAGTGTTGTTAGAATTCTTTTTATCGTGAAAATAGCTGTTAGTCATGGTGTTTTCCTAAAAAAAAAAAACTTTCGGGCGTCTCTCTCTCTCTCTCTCTCTCTCTCTCTCTCTCTCTCTCTCTCTCTCTCCGAGCGCAGAGCTAATTTAGATTAATTGACTGAGATTTCTTTTCTTCTTTTTTTTTTCTTTCCTCCATCACGAGAAAAGTGGAGCGTGATTCGATGTACATCTATAGCGATTACGATTACGGAGTGATAGATGTTTCGAAACAAACCGCAAGAATGACGCGATAGTAAATTTCAGCGGGACGACGGACTACACCTGTCTCTCTTCCACGCGAAAAAAAAGAGAGAAAGAGACGATAAAAATGCGAAACAATGGGGACGCGGATGCTTTTTTTTCGGCGAACGTATATAATTTTTCCGTGATTTTTCATCAGGGTGACGTTACTTGCGTGTGAAATCAAAATACGACGGAGCGCCATCGAGATATAATTACCGGTGGGCGGCAATTCGCGCGATCTAATTTATGCGTCATCAGATAAAAAAAAAGAAGGCGCGTGCGAAAAAAAAAAACTTTCTAATCGCCGCGTAGTTCGATTCATCGCGACGATATGACTTGTGCGCGTAAGAAAAGTTTTCGATACTCTCGCGCGCGTGAAAAAACCATTTGAAAAACGCGTCGCACACTTGAGAAATTTCACTGGCTCGGCTTGCCTATAAATATTTACAGACTCTTTTCTGTGCACTATATACTGGAGAGATGCCCTTTCCCGTTTTCACCCTCTTCGAGTTGTGCTTGTTTCTGAATGTCACCTCTGCTGGCTACTTTTCTTGTATACTTTCTGGCTTTGGGGATGTACACATGTTTCTTTAAGTATCATCCAACTTCTAAATGTACTCGCGAAATCTTTTTGAATTCTTTGCAAAATCGATAAAACATGAAATATATCAGTCGAAATATAATATATCATTTTTCCATATATAATACCGAATGTAAATTATGCTCGCGCGAGCGCGGTCGCGGCGCGTCGGAGAAAATTAAAATTGATCGGGAAGCTCGCGCTCGAGCGTTAAATTAATTGCGGACATTTTAATTACGGAAGAATAATATGCGTATAGTAGGACTTCGTGAAATATAAGGGAAGAGGAGAGACCGTATAAAAGAAGAAGAGGAAAGCTTACCCTCTTTTGTGTTCTTTTTTTTTATTGTGCGCGCGCGCGCGAACCCCTCGTATAATTCGTTGATTTTAATTAAAGTCGCGGGCATTGATAGGTGATTTTTAATTAAACTCCAAGATACGCGCACATGAACTTTTCTCTCTCTCTCTCTTTCTCCCTCGTTCTGTCACGCGTGGCTGGATTCAATTGGATGTGTGATATTGTCTTCCTTATATATGATCTGCTAGCTTTTATTTTTCACTTGGTTGATTCGCTCGGCTGCTACTGCTGCTGCCAATTTAAAGTACATTAATTTACAATGATAATTATGGAGTTTGTGCGGAATCGATTGCTCGCTTACTGCTTTTTCTGTGGAATTAAAAGTTGTAACGTATGAGCATTTTTGCACGCCGATTAAATACCAATAAACGTTTGATGATCCAACTCAAAATCAACGTTTGCAAAAGTAACGTAACCGAGAGAACCGAATAAAAATAACAGCCTCCAGGCAGTATATCCATTAGCTCACGCGCGCACGTAAAGTTACAAAAAGGTTAAAAGGAGCAAAAAAAAAATTTAATTATTCGAGTGCGCGAGTAGGGGTTTCCGGTCTCGCTGAAATCCCGAGGCCCGCGAAAGCCTACCGATATCGCGCCAGTTACGAAGCTCTAATTATCTCGTTAACGAGTATTCTCTCTCTCTCTCTCTCTCCCGCGCACACAGCCAAACAAATGCGGCTTGTCCCTAACGACCACTTCTTTCCCCTTCTTTTATTTTTTTTTATTTCATAGATGACGACTATTCGTAGATATATAAATTAACATCAAATTGTGTACACCTCTTGCGCTCGCGTGTCGTTTCAATGAATAAACGATGATCGTTTATCGAGCTGATATACATCCAGCGAAATATTTTATAAGCCCTTCCCCGCCCCGGATGTTCACTGCTCGCGTTGATTCCGTTATCGCCGCTAGCCATATGCGCAAAAACTTCGAGCTTTTCGATGTAATTAATCGCTCTTGCCTCGCGCCAGAGAATGAATCATTGCTTCGAATTTCGTAAAAAAAACTAACGACGTAAAATTACGTTTTGTTAGTTTTATTTTTGTTCGATGTATCATGAACGTGCGCGTATATAATAGTAAAAGCTCATGCCGAGCATTATACGGCTTCGTAAAAGTTTCATTAAAGCTCGCTCGCTCGCGCGCGTATAAGCACACGCGCGAATATTAAATTTCAATGTTTCGAAACGCGCCGCGTAAATTGATACTTTGCCAGCTAGAAAATACTTTTACTAGTAACATACTCGCGAAATATTGAAGCGAACGTACCCATCCCACGAAAAAAAGAAACACATGTACATATACATACACGTGGGTTATTCCGTCGCGTAATTAACAATCGGCAGGCGTAGCCGAAAAAAAAAAGAAAAGAAAGAAAAGAATGGTAGAGAGAGAGAGAGAGAGAGAGAGAGAGAGAGAGAGCAGCAGCAGCAGGATGGTACGGCAGCAGCAGCAGCAGAAGCAGCAGAGTAAACTCGGCCCCTGCGGCGGTAATTAAGCACACTGCTGCTTCTCGCCGCCTCGAATTTACCTACGCGCGAGCGTCGATCCTACTAATTGGCGCAACCCTTTGCCTCTGACTCGTGTAAACTACGGATTTCTCTCTCTCTCTCTCTCTCTCTCTCTCTTGCCACATCTCTCGCTACCTGCCAAGGATTAATCCGATTGGGCACGACTTAATCGGCACTGTAAGACCCCTTTCGTGTGGTTATTGTTTGCCGTAAAGTTACAATTTACGCCAATTACGTCTTTGAAGAAGTGTCGTTTATGAATTTTTGAAGGAAATGATAAATACGAAATTGCACTCGACGATGTTTGACAAGCTAAGTGGCACTATGGTAGTCGAGACTGTCATTTTTCTTACTAACCGCATACAAACGTTTCCTTACACTTTGCGGACTAACCGCAAGAGCAAAAAGACGTCATTAGCTTTATACCATACTGCATACAGTGTACGCAATTCGTGAAATATCGCATTACCGGAATATTAAAGGAACACGGTCAATTGGCCTTGTGAAGGCAATTCATATCGAAAAGTTAAAACCTCCCATATGCAAACGCTGTTTACGAGAGGCCAATCCGCTTAAATTATTATATTAACGAGGCCAATTAGCTGGTGAAATAGTCGACTGGGCAAAAGCCCTCCCCTCCGATATTGCTACTGCTTCGTATTTATAACACGCTGGCAGAGTACTAATTTACGTAGACTAACAATTTAAGCTTTTCGACTGCTCGCTTGCCTGCCTGCCTGCTGCTGCTGTTACGTATCATTTAAAGAGATTATTCGCGGTTGAATCCGGATTACGTTTGCGAAATAAATGTGCATAAATGCTTTCGATACCGAGCGCATAATTGCGGGATTTAATTTTCAATTTTCAGGCGGAAAAAATGGCAATCAGTAGTATAGGTGCGATTTCGGTCAGACAGACGCGATGGAAAATCCAAGTCACGTTTCTTTCTAACAAAACGCACACAGATATCCTCGAATATCGAATCCAGGTCCCCTCCCTCTTTTTTTTGGGTTCTATATGTATGTATATACGGGGAAGGTAGATTTTTACCAATGTAACCTTTCTCTCTCTCCTCGCGCAAAAATCCCAATGTACACACGAACGAAAATTTCGTCGCGCTCGGCTGATTTATATTTGAGAAAAGAGCCTTTTCTCCGGAGGATCGAGCGAAGTATAGCAGTGCGGAAAAAACTCTCGAGAAATTTATGCGGCGTCTGGCAACTACGCGGGCAAAAAAAAAGAATTATATATAATTCTAACCACGTACGCGAACTTAAGGCTATTATATGCGTATATACTTTGGACGCAATAGACCATCTGTCGGGAAAGAAATGAGTGGGTGTGTGTTTTTTTTTTTTTTACTTTGCCGAAGTTCGACGTTGACGTTGCATACTGTGAACTTTTACTCCAAATCTGCGTTGACCTGGAAAATATTCGCATCAGCGTTTTATGTCAAGTTCGGCATATTTCTCAAGTACTCTGGTTCTTTCAAAAAATGTACGTTTCTTTAGGGATTATTGAGGCATTTTCTTGTAAATTTTCAAACCGTGTACTTAAAAAAATCCGCATTGAAAGTCAAGTTCGGTGAATTTTAATATACTACACCCTTTTCACTCATGTTCCTCTTCGAAACTACCGAGCCATATTTTTTTCCGAAAATTTTCATAACTTCAATATGTTTGCTCCGCGATGAAGTTTAGCCGGAAGTTCTACTGCGAATGTCAACTATTAGTCTCGAAAATCGCTGTGACCTGGAAAATTTTGTATTCAGCTTTTTATTCCGCAATTCAAAAATCTGCATTTAATATCAAGTTCTCGAGTACCACAGCCGCCTAAATAAGTATTTTTCCTTCAAAGTTGTTAGAGCATATTTTCCAAGCAAATTTATACATATAATTTCAACCTTTTTTTACTGGAGATATATTATTCAGTTACATTACGTAAGAACATTTTTGTAATCCAAATTCATGCTTACTAAATAAATTACATCAGCCATCGAAAAACCCACTATATAGCTTCCATGATGGCCAATTAATTATTATAACGAGTCTACGCGAATAAAACGAGAACCAGTTAAAGAAACTTTGCCTCGTATACGTATACGCCGGGTAATATGTGCGCGCACACATGGATGATGGTTCCTCTCTCTCTCCCTCTCTCTCTCTCTCGACTAAACTTACGAGGGCCTTGGCCATTATCCCAAGTGCTTTCCAGGGAGTCGTCGACGACGACCGTCCGAAACTTGGCGCGTATACGCGCCGGCATACCCGAATATTACGCGCCATATTCATAATTCCGCGGATGCCTTCGTGAATTCCGCGCTGATAGCGGAGCTTTCGAGGTAGAGAATGATCGAGTTCATTAAAAGGAATAAAAATGAAAAACTTTTTAATCAAATACATTTGCGCGTTTGGTTGCTTTTAATACGGATTTTAACATACCTCGTGAAATTCTCGCTGTCGAGCGTAATAAAAATGGCACGCGGTGAAAATTTAATTCGAGAAAATTCCGATCAACACGCATCGCTGATTGTACTTATAAAAAAAAAGAGGAAATTCCTCGTTAAAAACGTTGAATATTCATACGAATCGAATCGATATATACATATATATACATCCACGCGCGCCGCGGTATAATCACAAACCTATACGCGGCAGCAAAGTGCATAATTACAATGTCTCTCCTCGCATAAATCGCCTAATGCAGAGATCGAATCAAAAAGAAGAAGGGACAGGAAAACGCGTGGAGTATAAACGTGCCAATCGGTCAATTAAGTCCTCACTGAAAATTGCGCATATCCTGCTTCTTCGTCGTCGAGGTAAAAAAAAAGAACATAGATTTACAAGTGCATTTCCGGCAACAACTATACGCGGTGCTTGTGTGTGTATATGACGCAACTATATCGTCGTCACGAGATTAGTATCTTGGTATACTTTAATAATCGAGGGGTTTTTAAAGGTTTGTTCGCGCGTTTTAAAAGCCTGTGATTGCCAAGCGCGTGTTTATTAAGTGGTAAGAGATTTGTTGTGCGGTACACGATTCGAAACCTGGCGATTATCAAAGTGTGTTCGCGATTTGAGATATATACAAGTGCGTGTATTATTTTTTACGAGGATGCCTCGAGGAAGTGGTTTTCTAACGGTTTGTTCCGACGAAACTGGTTTTACCTCTGGAGTTTAATTATTTCGCGAGTCGCCGTCGTCGACGATAATTGCTCAGCGATATTCAAACGCAATAAAAAAAATCCCTCGCAAAATCTCTCTCCGCCAGAAAGAGATGAAAATCGTGTCAAAAACTTGGAGCTATTATGAGAAAAATAACATAAGGCGAGAACAAGTCAATTCTCGCGAGATATCGCGAAGTTAGTTTTAGCTGCCAAACAGCCGCAACGTCGATAAGTTCCGCGCGCGCAATTTCCCCCGGACACTTTGAGCTTTATTGCGATTTCGCGCGCTCGACGACGACGACTTCGACACTTCTCTCTCTCTCTCTCTCTCTCTTTCCTCGGTATAGACAGAAAACGAGTGTTACTGTCAGTCTGGCCTCGATGCAGATCTACTCGTCTCTTTTTTTTTCTTGACTTTTCTACAATTGTAACTTTTATTCGTCGTTGTGCTTTGAAATATTGCGATGTATCTTCGTCACTTTCTTATGACGTATGCGATTTGATATTCGTAATTATCGATTTGGCTCTTGTGTGTTTGATTCGAAGCGGATTGGATGTTTTGGTAAATAATGAAAACATTAGTCAGACAAAACTATAGTCTAGAACAAGTTTATCCCCAAAAAAATATGATGTTAAGATCTATCGGACGATAAATAATTCAACTTGTCCGATTACCACTGCGAAACACACGTGCACGCAAAAAAAAAACCTTTTTTTTCTCCCCTAAAATAAATAGGCTTCCCGCGAGTGATTTATCGCTCGTTATTTCGATGAAATGATGACTCGAGAAATTAGAGGGGAGTAATTATCCCTAGTACCCCGACAACAACAGCAGCAGCAAAATGACCGAGCAAAACTCATGTCTAATAAAAAAGAATTATGAGAGAGGTACGAGAGGAAAATAGGAGGAGAAAGAAACTCATAATGCTCCCCACTCTCACTCGCTTTATACACAAAGAACTAACCAGTGATAAAAGTGAAAGAAGCTTCTTACTTTTAGTATGTACATTATCGCACCCTCCACACGCACACATATACGGTGTATCGCTCCCCCGAAAAAAAGGAAGTCAAATGAACTAGAAAAAATCTTTTAAATTGAAAAAAAAATACGCACGTTCAGCTGTATACTCGCGAGGCGAAACAACGAAATCAGTATTTTCACGGTCGGACGGCTACAATTTTCGCGGTCGGCCGCGTTCAATGATAACAATTATTATTGGGTGCGTGTGTTCGTATACGAATCTTCATGCCTCGTTAAAAAGGGAGTCGAAGTTATATGGCAATTTGTTCAGGGCCGTTTGTGCGTGGGAGCGTGGATCGATGGATTTGTTTATGCGTGCGATTATTTTTTTATGGATTATCCTTATTGCGATGGTGGATTTTTCGAGATGTCGGAAATGAACGCACGTGCGATCGAATGTAATTTTGAGACGAAAATTGTTGTGGAAATTGGGATTGAATTAGATTATTGAAATCTAATGGATCGAAATTATTTTTAAGTATTGCAATGATATACAATGTATTATAATTGTAGTTTAGTGAAATAAATTAACGGCAATAAGATAATGGAAAATGCAACGTTTCGTTTCGCTAGCGTCGAATCGCTCGTGTTTTATAAAGCCACTCAGCTGAAAATGCTTTTAATGCAATTAATTAAATCTATTAAATACACAATCGACTTCAACCAGCTATGCATTGATAATTAACGCAAAGAGAATCAAAAAGCCTCTTTGAATGTTTAAAAAGCTTCCGTATACACTTTTCCCGTCCTGTAAATATTTTGAATCCATTTCAATAAAAACCATTAGCAACGAACACCACTCGAAACAAACGAATTAATCCGATTATACTGAAAACACTCGCGAAACATCCAATTTTATAACCGGAAAATCGTTGGATTCTCACTCGTTCGCGTATGGTCTCTCGAAAGTATTTTTTTGTTTTTCGAAAAACCTGATGCGTGAAATCCGTTTTTTTCCAATTCAAAGAATATCGAATCTCGTAAGACTCTCGCCGCGCGTCATTGGTTGCTGCGTTTTTTTTCTCCCTCGTATTTATGCTTTTCCGCGTTTTTCCTTTGCGCTTTGACGACGAATAAGGATATTTTTTGGCTACAAAAGAAGTTATCCGAGAAATATATTAAATCCTTCTTGCTGCGCGAACTCATTGTAAAATGAAATTTATTTTCCGAGAATCGACGCGGGATCGAAGTATTCATACAAATCCATATTGAATTCAGAACACTTTTCCATTTGACCATGATTGTAGTATAAAACTGTCAATATCTTTATTATTCTTTATCCCCAAACAATCAAACTTTACCAATAGTATCGTATAAGAACGACTAATAAAACAAGTACTTCACAGAATTTTTTGTGATTAACGCTCTTTAAAAAAAAAGCTATTCGGGTGCTCGAATATTTGGGATTGTCGAAAAGAGGAGAAAAAAGAAGAACACCCTTTCTATCCCGAATAGTCGATGCTTTTTCGACCGAGAGAGAGAGAGAGAGAGAGAGAGAGAGAGAGAGAGAGAGAGAGAGAGAGAGCGCGTCTCGAGGATTTTTTTTTCTCTCGGGGGTTAATTTTCAATATAACGATCGATAAATATTCATTGGCCGTTGATTCGTGTGTGCTCGTGCGCACATTTCAATTTTAGATAAAGCTGGGCGTATTGAAAATAGCCGCATTGTATAGGTTATAGAACTCTATCGACAGGTTTACGGCCAATTTTAGATAAATCGTAAATACAGATAAGCATTTTAAAGAATATATACACCATTTCAAAAATTATTCCATTCTGAAAGTACACATTCTTTGATACCGTAAATTGAAACATTCTTAACCACCATTCAATTAGAAGAAAAAATAGCGTAACGCTAAGCAAGGCAGCGTATATTATAGAGTCTCGTCGTCACGGTTATCTGATTGCACGCGAGATGTCTCGGCCAGTGGGCAGTTAACAGGCATGAAAACGTTCGTGAGATGTATACACGTGATTGTTGTCTCTTTACTTGTAGGCGAAGAGGGGAAAATAACGATCGCTTATCTTTACTACTGCTCGCTCGCTATAGATCAGATTAATCCTTAATTTCTTCCAATTCGCTATTTTACGCTTTGCCGGTGTTATGTTGTATGGTTAGCACAAACGTGATTGACGATCCACTTTACGTTTAATACCTATGGGGATATGGCTAGGGTGATTTTTATCGTTAAGATTTAGTCGACAAATCGCATACTAATAATTTTGTTCTTCTTTTCTGTTTTCAGGTATGTCGAACTTTCCACACTCGGACTCGTCCAATGTCTCCCGTAAGTATAATAAAACGAATTTTCACACAACTTTGCAAACAGAGCGCGCTTCTTCCCTTCTTTTTTTTTTGTAAGAAATGAAAAAGACCGCGGAGATTGAAAGAAGAGCGATGTTAAAGGCGACGCCCAGATAAATACACGTCTGCTTGGCTCGCGGTATGTACTTTTGCTTGATGGAAAAGTACGCTCGCGGCGCGAGCGCGCGGTACTCGTCTTTTTCAATGCGCGCGGTAGAGAAGCTGTCTTTGGAATTAAATGAGCGACACTATAGTGTGTGTGCGTTGCTGCAATTCACACTTGACACTCAAAACACTCGAGCTTTAAATTAATTTTTTTTGTGTGTATCTCCCATTGGAGTATTGATTTTCATTAAAGCGACGACGTTGCGCTTAAGTGATGAAAAGTTGTTTAGGTCAGACGTGAACTTTGCAGCAAGAATAAAAGCTGCTTTTCACGTTAAATGAACGTCGCTCGCAAGCTAGTTGAATAATTCGAGGTATTTTCGAAGTATAATTCCGTGTCGCATACGTATTCAGTAAATGGTCAGCGATAAAAATGAGAAGCCCAGAGCTGAAAAACGTGACGCAAATGGCAAGAAATATGATAAAAGCTGACTTGCATGAGGTCGAGCAAAAAAAAAGGAAAGGGAGAACGAGTCAGGATAAGAGCTGGCGCATAAATGAACAAGAGTCGAGGTAAAAAGAGAGAGCAGCAGCAGCAGCTTGGTTTTCTCTCGCAAGAAAACTCGAAAACTCGGCGTCAAGTGTATACATGAAATGCTGGAAAGAGAGAAAGAGAGAGAAAATGAAGACCCGCTTAAAAAAATGAAAGGACGCGGCCTGAAAAAGTAATGGAGCCCAAGTCAAAGGCGAACGCGTAAAAAAAAGAGAGAAGAGGAGCGAGATTCTCAACGAAGAGAAAGTTCACTAACTCATTTCCACCGAGGCTCCCGTTGCGCGCAATGACTTTGTTCGGAAGAGCTGCTCCTTTTTACGGCAGATCCTTCGATCATCGATAAAAGGGCCAAAGCTAGAGAAAGAGGGAATAAATTAGTTCGGTGAGGTTTGCCAAACTTCCGAGCTCTTTCCTACTCTCGGGATTTTTCCTTCTTCATTCTCTTTTCTTCTTCTTCTTTCTCCTCCTCGTTTTCTCTCTTTTTCTTTTTTGTTTTGCTCTTTTTCTCTCTCGCTCGCCGCAACTTTCCAACAAACTGCTCTCCGCCTCTTATGCTATTTATTTTTAGATCTCTTCTCCGCGATTCTTCCCGCTTTTTTTCCCTTTGAACCGCATTCGTTCGTCAGTCCTTTTCCAATTTCGCTTATTAAAATGCAATAACCAATGCTCGAAACGAGCAACTCACATTCTTATCTCTTACAACGTTTTGAAAAATGATCCGAGATACAATTTCTATAAAGCAAAGTAAATATTTACCTCTGCATAAATTAATTAAAGGCGAAGTCCGGTGATATATCCTTGGCGAAAAGTCGTTTGCAGAAGGATTGAGAAAGTGCGGGATGAGATTATATCTGAAAAACAAACAATGAAGTGTCGACAGAATGTGTACAAAGAAAGTTTTTCCCTTAAAGAATTAGGGAACTAAACGAGCGCCGCTGCCTCGGTCTCGCCTCGGCGAAGAAAGCTTTGACGATAAATTATCGTCTCATGAACTTGGGGGCGCTCGTTAACGTCAGACCGACGGGCGAAGTGGGAGGGAGGGAGCTGAAAAGATTTCACGTGCTTCAACCTCAAACTTCTAGAGCTGAGTGGAAGTGCCAGAAATCAGATTTGTTTCGCCTGTACAAACAACCCTCGTAAAAATAAATGAAAAAAAAAAAAACTAAATTCCCTCTTCCGCAATTTCAAGTAGTATTATCCGAATTCGATCAGCCGTAACGCCGCAATTATCAGGACGAGCGGGGTATCAATCTCCATAGTAGCGTTAAAATCAGAAGTTTCGCATACTTGGCATCGCGGAGTTTGACCGCGCGGTCGATCAAATTACGTAACAAGGTCGAAAAAGAAAATCTCGGTGAAGGCACAAGTGGCACTTGAGGGCCAAAGTTGGCGTCGCCGTCGTCGCCGTCGTCACCACGACCACGAGCGGCGAGAAAGACGTGGCAGGGGATAATATCCTCTCGAGCGGAGAGTGAAGTGAAGACGCTTGGCTCGATGAATCGAGTAGGAGGAGCCGCCACTGCCGCCGGGTTGCGGTGCATAGTTCGATGGGAGTTGTGCGCGCACCTCCTTGGCTTTGCAAGTTCGGCACGTTAACGAGCTCCTTAGTGCGCAGCTTCTACTCGCACCGTGCGACAAAGAATACCCAAACCGATCGTTCTCTTCCTCCCTGCTTGGCTAATGACTGCCCCAACTTGTTCCTCTGTAGGCTAATTGTCTGTGATACTTTTATCAGCGATTCTTTTTTTTCACACTTTTTACGAGCTTGTCGTCATAGGTAATATCGTGATCTATATTCGTTTGTGGACATGAATGAGAGTTTCCGAAGGAAGAAAAGCTGAATTGTAAAATTGATTTTTGCACGTTAGCATAAACAAAACGAGTTTAAGTAGTAAAGCTCGAGTTTGGTCAGACCATGTATTTCTATCTTCAGTGCATTTTACAATCTTTCAAAAAAATACGAACGATGTTTTTTTTTATCGACAAGGATATCCATTTTTCGATGACAGCAGTGATTGCTAGGAAAAACGAGTAAATAGAATATAGTTTGTAACAAAACGGCTCTCTCTCTCTCTCTCTCTCTCTCTCTCTCTCTAACTCTCGAGTTTTTTTTTACATTTGTTTGCTTCCCGATGGTACTCTTTCGACGTAGGATCAAAAATAACAGAAAACATTCGATAACTTTAAAAAAAAAACATCTATTCGTCCACACACCAACACAAAAGTAATATTCTACCTGACCTTTTTTTTAAACCAAGCAGTCGCGTCTCATGCAACTTTATTGGAAACCGCGAGCAAATCAAAAAGTTTCATCAAAATTCCGATCGCTCGATCAAACTCCCCGGCTTGTCTCTTTATCTTGCGCCCTACTTTCCAGAATGAATATCATTATCGCGTTCTTTTTTTTTTTATTCTATCCACTACCCTCGACTTGACAAAAATTTATCGTTCGCCCGGGCGCAACGGCTCTGATTGTCTTCTGAATAGTCGCGCTAATCGCAAAAGTTGCGCCTGCAGCAGAAGCAGCGAGTTTGGTAAGTCGTTAAATCGCTGTGTACATTCACCTAAGGACTTAATCTTCCATTAAGTTTTAACACCCAAGCAACTTCGCTACTGCGCCTCATCTCCGTCTTTCTAATTGTCGCTTAGATACTCTTGCCAGAACTTTTCGGGTTACACGAGAGCGAGAATAAAAAAAAACGGTATAAACGACTTTCAAACTTAGCTGTCGATATATTTCAACTCAATTTGCTTTATCATTAATTATTAATAATCGAGCAAGTCAGCATTGATCTGCTCTCTCTCTCTCTCTCTCTCTCTCTCTCTCTCTCTCTCTCTCTCTCTCTCTCTCTCTCTCTCTCTCTCTCTCTCTCTTTCTGTTTCCCACTGTTGTTCGTGTAAGAAAAAGGCGACAACAAAAAGTCTCGAGCGTTAATCATCCCACAGAGCAAGCGAGCGAGCGACGGCGGTGGTTGGTCTAATTGCAGTAGCAGAAGCCAAGCTTGTCAGAGCCAAAGCCGAAATGGGTTAAGTGCTTTAGGATGGATTGCTCTAGGATAGCTTCATAATGCATCGGCTCTTCGCACGCTCTCTCGAGTTCCATGTTTAATCATGCATATATATGCCCATTCTATTTGCAAGCTCGCAAGTGCGAGCGAACGTTTGAAGCTTTTCCAAATATCGATACGCGAGATAGTATCCTTTGAAAATCAATAGTACATTTTTTTTCTGACAACTCAGCTACTGAGAAAAAAAAAACTGCTGATATTTTGGAAAATAATCTTATGAAAATCCGTGTGCTTCGCTTCAAAACATAGCACGTATATCCTATATCTCCAAGGACGTGTATATAAGACACGAAAAAGCAGCATCGCCTCTCTCTCTCTCTCTTGGCTTTGTCAGCGTTGCTTTTTGGCGCGTCTGGCGTAATTCGCGAAAGCGAGAGAGAGAGAGAGAGGCCAAAGTGTAGTCCCACGGGTAATTCCACATTCGGCGACGACCTACATGCCCGACAAGTTTTCCTACAGCACTCTCTTCGCTTTGACGCTCTTTGGCGCAAAGCGCTAAAAACGAGCCGGAGAGAGAGAGAGAGTGACTTTAATCTTCGCGAGCAAAGAGGGATAGAGGATGGAAACTCCGCGTATATCGATTCGCGATAACTACCACTTGAAAGATAGAGAGAGAGAGAGAGAGAGAGAGAGAGCGAGAGAACTGCCAACGTACGCAGCAATTAGAAACCACTCGAGCGCGCTTACTACTCGTTAAAAATGGATGCTACACACACAGCGTTTTGTTTACACCACTCGAGGCTGCATACTGCTGCTCCTTTTTTTCCTTTTTTTTTGCTTGATATCTACTCTCGTGATGCTTCGATTGATCAAGCTGTTCTGATCGGCTGGCTGATACTTCAAACTTTTTTTCTCTCTCTTTATCTCTGTGCGTGTATTTTGTGCTATTTTGCCGAACTAATTATGCATTCTCATTCTCGGATAATGACAATTTTATATTTTCCGTTGTGTTATAACGTAAACTTTTGCCTTGGCTTTTATTTACGAAGAGATGCGTTTTATGCGAGTCGTAACTGCGTTAACTTGCACGTAAATATGCATTACTATTACGACGTACAAACTGACGTTGTATAAGTCGTAAAACGCCGTTGATACGCCAGTTGTAAATTTTTCTTTTCTTTTTTACAACTAGTGCAAATAACGTAGATGGATATTCGGAAGAAGACGTAAATAAGCTACTTTTCATTTCAAGCATTTCGGAGAAATATTTGTCATTGTAAAGTTAAGAGACTACAGGTAAACAATAAAAAGAACTCGTTTCAATTATATTTTTTTTTCGTTGTATTCGGTAATTAAATCGCCAATGGATTTTTCGAACAATTACGCGATAAGAGCTGACGAGAATGGAGGTAAAAGGAAACAGCTTCATCCGATTTCAAAGAGAGATCCAAGTAGAACGGATATTCTCTTCTTACTTCGTCTTGTTCGCCGCTCGCTAGCCTGGCTCGCTCTCTCACTCGACCTACCGAATCTCGAGAATCTTTCCTTCTCAGTGTCCGAGAGCAACTGTTCGAGGAGCTCGAGCACAGTGGCAATCTCTTTCAAGCTTTTTTTCTTTTTTTTTTTACTTGTATCTCTCTAGTGGAAATTCGTGTATCGTAGCAGTCGTGTCTCTTTTGTTTCGAAACGTCGGAACTTATTTATTCGACGTTGTATTTACCTTTGAAACGAAACTTTTTTTTAATTTCGATAATAAAACATCGAATTGTTCTAATAAAATGGAAAATTCACGAGAGTTAAAACAATACGAATGCAATTTTTGTGTGTGTGGAATTCTACCTCGTTTGTTCATTTTTTCCACCTCTCTCTCTCTCTCTCTCTCTCTCTCTCCCTCTCTCTCTCTCTCTCTCTCTCTCTCTCTCTCTCTCTCTGGCTTTGAACAATTTTCCGGCTACGCGATTTTTTTTGCCGCACACTGGCTGTAAAATAAAATGCTTCAAATGTGAATGCGCGCTCGTTCGATTCGCAAAACAAAGAGTAACCGGGCGTACGTGCGGAAAATTATTAAAAATTTACTTTTAAAAAACTCGTATTGCAATAACTTTTTTTTTAGGTCGGTGTTTGGCCAAAGTATTGGAAAAAAAAGGAAAAACTATTTTTGCTACATTTGCCAAAGTAATATTTTTACGAAGCTTTCTACTCGAATCGTAAAGTCAAATCGTAAATTCTGAATGATCTGAAATTCGGAAAAAATCCCAGTGCTTTCAAAAATTACTGCAAACTTCCTTCGCGTACGAAAGTAAAAGCTGTACTTTTCAAGGAAGACTTGAGATAATTTCACTTTCGTTCCAAGACTCCTTGAAAAAAAATGGTGTAATTCAAAAAACTACTCGAGCACGAAATTACCTTCCAAGTAGTTGTAAAGTCCGGCAACTTCGAGTACGAAAAAAAAGAAGAAATATCGTCTACTAAAACGTTTGCAAACTCTAGGAAAAAAAAACCTCGAACGTACTGCACACTTCATTCTCCCTATATACGGCAAAAACCACACGATGACGGAAGCTCGCACTCCTCGCTGAAATTTCTTCCTCGCACGCATTATGCAACCGCTCGCGTTGAGAATATATTTTTTTTTCCTCGCGCGCGCGTCGACGCCGAGCACCTGCTCTCATTTAACGAATGCGCGACGCTTTTCAAGATCGTTTGAGATCTTGAAAGGGCTCCGTCTTCTTTTGCCTCACTCTTTCTCACTTTGCCTTTCTCGCCGTTTTAATGTAACCTTTTTTTTCTTCTTTTTCTTCTTCTTCTTCTTCTTCTTCGCACTACGGCAACGCGCTTCGAGTATTAAAAGTTTTTTTTCTCATTAAAAAAATCTCAAGGTATTTCAATTTTTTTTTGTTCCCTTTCAATATTCTGCTCGAGAAACGTTTTTTAATTAGGCCAATCGTAATAGCCATCTTTTTTTTTTGTTACGGATAGAATATTTCGCGATAAGTTACAACAAATTGAATTCTCGCAAGCGTTATTGGTGAAGATACTCACCCGTCGAAAAGGTTTTTAAAACAAATATAACTAAAATTTAATAAGTACATGACGCTAACAAGCGCTTGTAACAACTGGCAAGGCAACAAGAAGAGTATCATCATTATTAAACGAGCAACTGCGCGCGTCGCGACGCGTTGCATTTTAATTAGATTTTCGTAATGTCTCGAGCTCGCACTCCCCGCAGCTTCACAATGTCTAACGACGTAACGTCGCGCGTAAAAGAGCTCTTTTACACGCGCGTAAGAGGAAAAGTCAGACTGCAACTGTTTGTTCAATTATACCGAAAGTATACTTCGGGTACGTGTCATCGATATCGACAGATAAAAAACAAAACAAAAAAAGTACACGCATATTGGAGTATCCGTGATTGAAAATATTTTCTCGGTTGATTCAGAGTTGCATAAATATCCAGCGGTAGCGGGTGGTATTTTATACATGAGAGACACATCACGCTCGGCGCGCGCGCGTTCCCGCCAACCATTTGCATTTTTATTACTGTCGCGCTCGTGTGTGTATGTATACGCATAACTCAATATTGACGTTTGTGAGGGCATTGCGAATAAACAACGAATTACATACATAAAGTTGATCGAGAACCCATCGCTAGAGAGAGAGAGAGGGGCCATCGACATCTGCGCGCGTGTATAATAATTTCGCATCGTATGAGCCATTATGAAAGAGGGGGAGGGTGCAATTATGCGTGAAAAATAAATAAATACGTATTACAAGCGAAGTCGCTGCATAAATACCCAAGCAGAGACATAATAAAAGCTCTCTTTCTCTTTTGCGAGCGATATAGTGTCGTAAAAAAAAGAAGACGCGAGCCTGAGAAAAATTTTTACTCCCTCGCCTTGTACATATACTTGCCATTATAGTAACTCTTAATTATCAAAGTAAAGCATAGAATGGGCGAGGTAGAGAGGCGTAGAATATATGTATATATAGAAATATATATTATGAAGGAGCATATCGCTCGAGTGAGCAAAACCTTACGTTAGTCGTCTTTCTCCCACGGTTTAGCTTCTTCTTCTTCTTCTTCTTCGTATCTACCCTCCGCCTTTTGCTTGATTACTCATAATTATGCTAATTAGGCGAATGCATTATTAACGCTAGCGCGCGCGCTCAGCCCTCTAGCAAGAAGTTTGCTCTCGCTCGCTCGCTTGCGTGTACGCGAGCTTTGTGGAATATATAAACTCGCAGCTACGCTGACTTGGGAAATTAAACGCTTCCTCGCTGATTTTTTTATTTTAATTTCTGAAAAAAAGGAAACTTCCACCTTATCTCTCTCTCTCGCGTACTGATAAAAGTATCCGTTTTTCATTTGTTTGTTCGCGAAACTGTCTGAATGCGCGAGCGAACTAATTTCAGAATGTTGCCAACGGCGACGGCGTTTTCGGAAAAGTTACGAAACGCACCCCTTTTCTGTCGCTTCTAATTAAATGTAAATACGAGAGGATATTTTTCGTAACCGAGCTACGTCATAACTTTCAATGTGCGTGTGTTTTTTTTTGTATTGAAAGAAATAAAAATAAAAGCGTTCGTCATATCAGCGATTGAAAAAAAAAGTTCGAACTTAAAAAAAAGAAATCAAAACTCACTCTGCTCGTCGGGCCAATACGCAAAATCCAGCGAGCGCGCGATTCAATTAAAAACTTTTTCTCACGGCTCTCTCTCTCTCTTTCTCTCTCGCTCGATAATCCCATTATACGGGGAAGACCCTCGAGATAGTAGAGAGAGAGAGAGAGAGAAAAAAAAACTCGCGTGCCGTCCGAGCATCAAAGGCGTTTACGCACTTCCTGCGAGCGCGCGATTTTTATTAGCTCTCTCCTGAGAGCGACACGAGAGCTGAATTATTGCGTATACTTATAAAACCTCCCCCTCGTCTGGAGAATCTGATTTTGTTTTGCCTCTAGGAAAATTAAAAAAAACTCGGTACTGTTCTTTTACGACTTTGCTTTATAATGAACACAGATTGATATGCGTGCGTGATCTTGTAGATTGATTATATATTTTTTTTTTAATTGCGATGGGAATTGTAAGAAATTAAGGATATCGTAGTGATTTGATTTGATACGGATTGTATTGTTACGTGTGTTTTAACTTTTGAATTTTTCTTTTTTATACATAGATAAAAGTTGATAAAAAAGTGGGTTTATATAGATAATAAGGGAATGTTTCAAGCATTCAACGGATTGCAAGAAAATGTGAATTTACAATGCTTCACACAAAAAAAAAATAAATATAATATGCACAAAAGCAATTGTTTTTACTCAATTTATAAATGTACATTCCAGTCAGAATTTTCAGTTTCCAACGACGGAATATTTAATATGCCCTCTGTGTTGTTTTTCCCTTGACCCACTAAAGAGACGAGAATTATACGAAAGCACAAAAGCTTTCAGCCGCAGAAAGCAGTTCGTAACTCAAAAACAAGATATGCATCAAATTTACGCACCCAAACTGCCAAGTCCAATCCTCGCCAAGAATCTCCAAGAGTACAATAAATTACATTAGCACCCTCGACAAAACTTGCTCCGTGTCGACCTCATTAGAAATCTTATAAAAAAAGAACTTCCCCATCACAACGGGTCGTCGCTCGTCGGAATAACGATGAGCCATCTCAAGTATCTCTCTCGCTCGAATCAGTTGATATTTTTTTCCCTCTCTCTCTCCAACTCAATTTTCAGCGTGGACGAGCTCGCTTGGCTTTAATAAAACGACGCTTATCGCGAGATTGCCGTGTAAGCGTGAAGGCGGATACTCGTTTCGCCGAGGCGACGCCGAAATTATCCTTTTATATCCAGCAGCAATTTGCCTAGACTGAATTACGAGGATGAGCTTTCTCTCTCTCGTGGTTTCTTTTTTTTTTTACAGCGATATTATAAACTCTATTAACTTGCTTCGTTCTTTACGTTTAGTTTCGCGACTCGCAGTAGCGCGAGTCAATGTACGGTCGGACGCGAACGAGATGAACATTACGAGAGCGACTATAATTGCGTCATTTTACGCTCGGTCAAACAAAACAAAAGGGGATGGGGAGAGCTCATCACGATTATTTTTTCCAACCACTTGACCGACAATCTCTCATTCTCTCGTTCTCCTGCTCGTTATCTTTTTTTTTCCTCTTCTTTCCTCTAAACGCTCATTATACTCGTCCTAAAAAGTTAACGCGTCGTGTGCCATTGTCCTACGTCCCCTCGAGAAAAGAATCTTTATACTCGGTCGTCGTCGGACGGATAATTGGAAGTCCATGTCGGCGGCGATCTAAGGCAATAAGTTCGCGTGGAATCCATTGAACCGTGATAAAATACATTCGTCGTCGTCGTCGTTCTCGTAACATCGCCTTCTACACGTTAAAGTTTCTCCATTCCAGGCCAGCCAAACTATAGAGTAGCGCTACTGCCGTAACTCGATGCGCGCACATTCTGCCGCTATACATCCACCAGATCTCTCTCTCTCTCTCTCTCTCTCTCTCTCTCTCTCTCTCTCTCTCTCACTCTCTCTCTCTCTCTCTGTTCCTGTCTCTACCATTTCGCCGAGTTTCCCTCTCGCAAGCGAGAGAATTTCAGCGATGTGCTGTTATCTATACATTTTTGAAGTTACTCTTGTGTTCTGTCTCTCTATGTGTGTGTGTGTGTGTGTGTGTGTGTGTGTGTGTGTGTGTGTGTGTGTGTGTGTGTGTGTGTGTGTGTGTGT
>JAWWMK010016171.1:0-20594 GCA_035047105.1 Galeopsomyia nigrocyanea | reverse complement strand
TGAACTCAATACTACTCACGAAAATGCTAAAAAATATCTTTATCATGAAATACCATTATTTTATACTTTCGATGATACATTGAAAAAAATTGAAAGATAGAATAAAAACGAACAAAGCAGTATTGAGTAGAATGTATTTGTTAAACCCAAAGGTCCGAGAGAGATATTTCATTAGATTACAACTATTACACCTCAGAGGAGCAACATCATTTAAAGGTTTACGTACTGTAGAAGGCATTGTGTATGATACATTCTGTGAAGCTGCAAAAGCTAAACAATTGTTAAACGAAGATGAAGAATAGCAGAGATGCTTGGAAGAAGCATCGCAAGTACAATTTCCGGACGCACTTTATGAATTATTTGCATTTATTTGTATTTTTCACAATCCTATCAATGCAGAAGAATTATGAAAAATACAAAGATCATTTTTATCATCCCAAACACGACAGAGAAATTGGTGAAAATTTGGCGCTGAATGTGATTAGTAGAAATTTAAAGGTACATGGTCATTCGGTGACTGACTATGGTTTGCCTGAATACCAAACATATGTGGACAGAATAACTGAAGAAGAAGAAATAATACATCCAAATGACGATAACATGGCTAATAACTTAGACGTAAAAATACGTTCACTAAAAGAAAGACAAAAACAAATATTCGATGTGATTACTGGCAACCTTGATGATGCAAATAACCATAAATGCATTTTTATTGATGGACCAGGAGGAACTGGCAAAAGTTACTTATTGAATGTTCTGATCGACTATTTAGAATCGCGAAATATTAAATATCTCTGCGTGGCTTGGACTGGCATAGCAGCGACCTTATTGAAACATGGAAAAATAGTACATACTACATTCAAACTACCACTATCTCTTACAGAAAATACAACATGTTATATAAAATCAAACTCCAAAGATGGTAATGCAATGAGGGAAGTACAAGTAATAATTTGGGATGAAATATCATTGACATAAAAACTGGCGTTTGAAGCGATCGACCGTCTACTCCGAGACGTATGCAACGTAAACAAACCATTTGGTGGTAAAACTGTGATTGTTTCAGGTGATTTCAGACAAACTCTACCAGTTGTTCGACATGGGAGTCGTACAATGATTATCGAAAACTCGGTTAAAAATAGTTACTTGTGGCCGGCATTTTTTCGTATGACGGTAACAGAAAATTTACCAGTCACTGATAATGACGAAGTTTTTAAACAATGGCTCTTAAGAGTGGACGAAGCCAAAGGATCAACTCAATACGAGGAAGATAATGAATTACTGAAAACACCCAATACAATGATTACAACTAATAAAGACATCGTCAAAGAAATATTTGGAACAATTATAAAAGTAAACGACAAAGAAATAAACAATAAATTTATTTCGGCACCAAAAAATGCGGCTATTAAACATTTATGAAAATGACATAAGCCTCAACCTTCAAGAAAAGAAATTAAATAAACACAAGGTAAACCAAGACGCGCTCGAGCAGTTCCTCTTTGGCCTATATGGCCCACTAGAATACCAGGTACGGTCGAAAAATCCCTTTACATTGAGGGACGCAATCAACGACGCAGTGGCGTTTGAAACAAAAACAGGCGCGCAACGCTTCATGGAAAAAGTGAATGAGAACCACGAAACTGAATCAGCCATAGTATCAAACTAGGCGATAGACATTTTCCGCCAATTTAGTAAGCAAACATCAACCCAATTATCAGCTATCGCAATTTCAAATACGATGAACGACGCGACGATAATGAGAACAACTACGAGTACATATTGTAATTATTGCAACATATCAGGCCATAGCGTAGAAGATTGCAGAAAGAAGCGATATGACACAATCTGTAGATATTTTGGGCACAAAGGCCACTCATTCGATAAGTGCTACGCACTTGAAAATGCAATTAACAGTGGCATTACTACACAACAGTCGTCAGAAGCGCTTAAAGCGGCAGCACAGAATTCTCAAGTGACAGAAGATCAGGTACCATAGATAGCACCAGCAGCGTGCGCCGCCGCTTCCGAAGCGCATGCCGCTAGTCCCGCCGTGGCCGTATCAAGTGGCCAGCCTGCCACCGCTGACACCCAAAACCAGAGCAGACAGCGTAGCATTGAAAATAACCAGCGAGGCAACGATCAAAATTATCGCCGCCAAAACAATTATGACGAGCGCAGAAACTATAATAGTAACAATAATAATCGTAATAACTTTAGCAACAATAGAAGTTATAATGAGCATACTAGAAATCGTAATGATTATAACAATAGTAATTGTGGTAATAATAACAGAAATTACGATAATTATGGTCGAAATAATAGTTATAATAATAGACCCAACTATAATCGAAATGATCCCAGGTAAATGAAAACGATCGCAGGTATGATAACGGTCGACGAAATGACCACGGATACAGTAACCATCAATCACATCCTAATCAAAATGATAACTATAGAGACGACAGACGTCGAGATAACAGAAATTTTAACAGCGGATTAAGAAATGATCAGTATGGCAATGACCGCCGAAACCATCCAAGAGAGAACCATTTAAACTCCCAGGATTCTCGACGCCGTTAGAAGATGTCGAACTGAAAGAATGCAACACAAAAACAATAAAAACGGAAGAAAAGGAGTCGCTGCCCGCAATAGAAGAGTACACGATCAGACTTGCGGGAATCGGACGGCGACCTCCTATTATAGCGATCGAAAGCAGGCAGCTGAAGAATAATTGCGGCAGATTTTTCGTCGATACAGGAGCAGAAATCTCAGTAATAAAGCACAGTTGCATTATGTCTAAAGTCCCCATTGACAAGAGTAGAGTAGTAATGATATCAGGTGTTACACGAGGCGCAAAGATAACGTCGCTCGGCGTAGTACATCTCAACTTGGAAGGAATGATATGTAAGTTCCATGCGGTAAGTGACGACTTTCCTACTGAAACAGACGGGCTACTCAGCTGGGATATCCTTACAAGACATAAGGGGCACGTTGATGCGGCCAAAGGTTGCGTGGAGTTCGGGCATCTTAAACTGCCATTATTGCCAAAGCAGTTTATTATAGCCCCACGCATACGGCAGGTCATATAAGCCACCGTTAAAAATCTCGAGGAGCCTGTAGGCTATGTGTTACTACAAAATCTGGGAGTAGGCTTATTATTTGGTAACTTCGTATCCACGAGTAGGGAAGGGAAAGTTCATGGGCTCTGTGTAAATACCACAGAAAACACGATTGCAATGGATGTACCGCAAGTCACACTCGAACCCTGTGAAACAATGGTAGAGAGCGATAAACTTTTCAACGAAGGCGACGAAACAGAATATGAAGCAGGTGATAAAAATAATACCGCTAACATATTAAATATTTTTGTCGACGAAAACCAGCCAAGAGAGGATCAAATATTTAAAGAACTCGATTCTACGATGCTAGAAGGCAAAAATGCGGAAGAAATCGAGCATAATAAAGGACTTATTAGATATTGTCCACGTGTTTTTGGGCTGCCAGGTGAGCCATTGCGGTCAATGCACCTCGTCACTCACAAAATAGTCACTAAAAGGGACAAACTAATAAATGTAAAAAGACACCGATATCCTCCAGCAATTAAAGAAGTGATGCAGAAAGAGATCACAAAGTTGCTAGAAGCAGATATAATTAAGCCATCAAACTCGCTATATGATTTTCCCATGTAGGTAGTGCCAAAGAAACCAGGGTCCAACGGCAAGAAAAAGTGGCGTACGCTAACGCATTTTCGGCAACTCAATGAGATAACAGTGGGTGACAGCTATCCACTTCCTATTACTATGGACATAATTGAAAATGTGGCTTCCACTCAATACGTGACGCTCGTCAATTTAAAATCGGGATTTTTTCAAATCTTGATGGATCCCGAGGACGTTTAAAAGACAGGATTTTCCGGGCCACACGGCCACTATGAATACAATATAATGGACATGGGATTAAAGAACGCTCCATGCACATTCCAACGTATGATGGATCTGATATTTGCGGGGTTATAAGGCCACGAACTTTATGTGTATCTTGACGATGTAATAGTGATCGCTCGAGATTTGAAAGAACATGAAGTCAGGTTTAAAAGGTTGCTGAAGAAACTAGATGACGCCAATCTAACTAGAGAGACAAAAAAGTGCCAATTTCTAATGCGTGAAGCGACAGTATTAGGGTATATTGCTGGTAATGGTGTAATTAAGCCCGAGCCAAAGAAAATCGAGTCTGTACGAATCTATCCCAGACCTACAAGCGCTAAGAAAATAAAGCAATTCCTGGGTCTGGCATCATATTACATAAAATTCATCAAAGACTATGCAAAGATAGCACATCCATTGCAGAAGTTGACTAATAAGACTCCTGAATTCAAATGGGGGGAAGAGCAGCAAAAGTCTTTCGATCAGTTATGCGAAACACTCTGCAGTGAGCCAATGCTAATGGCCCCAGGTCTAGAGAAAGACTAAATTATTACCTGCGACTCCTCAGATTTTGCTGTTGGGGCCATATTGAGTCAAGGAAAATTGGGCTCAGACCAGCCATGCGCATACGCCTCACGAAGCTTAAAAGGTCCTGAATTAAGATATTCGACGTACGACAGAGAATTGACAGCTATCGCTTTTGCGTTAGATCAATTTAGGCCCTCCATATATGGCCGTAAATTCATCGTCGTCACGGACCATGAACCGCCAAAACACTTTCATGCCACAAAAAAGCCCGACCTGCGCTTCAATCGCCTGAAAGCGTTGTTGCAAGAATATAATTTCCAAATAATCTACCAACCAGCAGCTAAAAATGCTCATGCAGACACGTTTTCTAGAAATCCGGTCCTATTAAATGGGGAAGACAACCCCGAGAGACCGAGGGTCGAGTTGTATGAGCTCGCTAATAAACAGAAAAAAGATCAAAATTGTAAACCAACAGCTCGAGCATATTACGTTACACGTAATAGAAAGAGAATGCGCAAAGAAGCAACTAAGTCGAAAGGAAAACAGACAACAACTGACGGCGAGGGAAAACCGAGACCATGCAAAATGCGCGCAGCAAGCTCATGGTCTGATGAGGCCGAAGAACCCAAAAAGTTATCGAGAAGAAAATACATCAAAAAGAAGCGAACGAGTATCATATTTCCAGTGGCGTCACCAATAGCAACTAGAAATACTGAGGATCCCATATTAAGCCAGGCAATTACGAACCAACCGATATCAAGTCAACGAAAAGAGGAAAATATGCTCGCAGGAGTCAAGACAACAAGTACACCCTATGACGATAGGCCGTTCATTGGGTTCGATAAAAACAAACACCCAGTAATAGAACAGTGCACCCTGACTCGCGCTAATCCCCGTTTCGGAAGCCAAAAAGTTACCGATAACGAGCCAAAAAGTTACTACTACACGAGAATAGTGACAGCTTGGGCAGCTCATCAGATGAAAAAATGCCTATTTCTCGCCGTTACGTGAAAAGTAACGATATAGAGAAGAAAACAGACAATCAATCCGTCAAAAACAATACGACAAATAGTATTGCTGACCCACTAGCAGCTAGTCATGGTGAGAATTTTAATGGTGCAGTAATTGATGTTAACGAGCCAATCGAGCAAGAAATAATACATAAAAATCCGTCGGCAAAGAAATCAATAGAATGTCAATCAACATTATTACCAATAGATTCTCAAAATAAAAAATCAGGCGATCAACGGAATGCTGAAAATCAAAATAACCAAGAATTACAGAATACAAGATTATCCGTCCAAAAGAACACGATAACCAGCAATATACAAAACCAAAAACAAGAGCAGTCACCAAGCGAAACTTTAGAAGGTAATAACGAGATGAGGCAAGAATATGCAGTACCATCATAAAACCTGATAAATAATGCAACGCGAAAGCAAATTTGCACATATACTTTCGCGTGCTTTTTAATTCAGAAAGGTTCGCGCTATTAAATCGAGCCTGTGCGTGACTCGAACGCCGTGAATTTTCTGAATTAACTTGAAAATCCTCTAATTTCCGATTAAGCAAAACAAGAATTGATAGATATATGAGGTAAACCATTGAAATCTAAATGAATGGAATCATATCTTAAATAATCACGAATGATATACTCGAATTGATGTATCTGTGTGAGAGAAAGGATAGGTAGAATTCTCTGGAAAGAACAAAACAAGCACAGATTTAATATTAAAATATAATAGGAAATGGCGACTTTTATTCACAAAACTTAGAAACCACTGTACAGTGCGCCTCTGCGCATATATTCAAATCGTGCGCCTCCAATATCAAAGAAATCCAAAAGTCCTCGACGACACAAAGGCATATGCATGTGTGGTGTGCTATTGTCGCCGTTGCCAGCGTAGCACACCACGACTATCCTTGATTCGCCAAGCCGCAAATTCGCAGCGACGGTGAGGATAACACGCGCTAAACCACGGCCCGGGAAGAAAGATCGAGAAAGAGAGATTAAACTAGAGAGCGATCCACCGAGTTCTATTCTCACGGCGACCAGGGTATTGGAAAATGGCGGCGTGGAGGAGTTGGTGGCGTCGTTTCGTCGAAGGCAGCAATGCCGCGGCAGCAGCGAAACCGAAGACGATTGGCAGCTCGAGGGCGATGATGCTGTTCAATGAATGATGCCGGGCGCGACTTGGCGTGCCGTTGTTCTCTTGAGCGTGGTCCTCTCTAGCTCCACAGCTAGCTTCCTCTCGTTCGGATTTCTTTCTCTGCTGCCGTTCGTTCGCTTCCGCTCGCGCCCTCATCCTCACTGCCGGCAATTAGCCGGCGAGAGAGACACTTCCCTCTCCCCACGCACCTAACTCTCTTTTCCTCTTTCTACTATACTCTCTCTCTGTTCCGCGCTCGTCATATTCGACAGCCGGCACGCGCTGCCGGTGTCGCACGCTCGGACATGTTCTCTTTCACTCTCTCTCACCCCTCTCTCCTTCCTTCTTTCTTCCTAGTGCGCGCCTTCGCGCTCTCTCTTCTCCTCATCCGTCTCTCCTCTTCTTTCTTAGTCCAAGCAATAGGGAAATTATTGTACCAAAAATTATACAGAAAACCGACTGTGCCATCAGAAGAAAGGTACTTTATACTTTATTCGAGTCATGCTCTTGATTCGCAAATATCATGTCCCATTTTTTTTTATTAACGTTTAAATCTGAAAAATTGCTTTTTTTAGTTGTTTTATTTATAACATAAAAATTAAACAAGCAATCTTAATAACATCAGTTAATAAGTTATAGATAATTAAATTACGAATAAAATGAGCCGTCGATCGACCTGATCGAATAATTAGAGGATGAGAAAATCCGGAAAAACCATAAAATTTAAGGTTTGTTTAACAATTTAATATCGTTGTTAATTTTTAATTTCTATGACTGAGTTTTGGTGAAAAAGTAGCAGACTCTATGCTCTATAAGTGTAAAAAAGAATGGACAATGTAGGATACATATGTAACACACAGCGCGCACGGGTGAGTGTGTATATAATACATGCACAACTCGCCCAGCCACCGTGCACGATCCCTTTTGGCGACGAAAATTTATACATAAACGAACATCAAAAATATATTTACACAAAATAATAGTAATCAAAATAACCATATAAAAAAGAGCTAATGCAGCAAAACCATGCGTAAAATAAAGTATAAAGAATTGTAAAAAAAATATGCAAAACCCTATCATATACCACAAAAAACAACCACGATATAACTAAATCCAAAGCGGTGCATTACGTTTAATGAGATGAACGAAACGATTGTTAATCAAGTATTTATGAAAAACTAACACACAATTGTTGAAGTATATGTAAGAATATTAAATGCTGTTTTACTTGATACGTGATTGTCCATATAATCTATGTGCAGTTCGCGTAAAGAAAGCTCTACAACAAAACCTTTGCATAAAATGCGCCTCTCGTTATTTATTTATGCACCTATAAAACTTTCGATAATAAAAATAATATGTAGCAACTCCCCATTGCAAGGTCAGGCGATCATTGAATAAAATACACACATTTAAAGGTGATTATTTTTTTATTGATTACAAGAATAATGGCATTCATATAGAGTAATCGACAGTGGCATGTTCGCTTTCCGACGGCAAGGACGATCTTAAAGTACAAAACCCAGTATTGTGTTCAAACCATGCATCGACCGCAACAAACACTGGGCAGCCGCGATGACGATTTTCGCATGGTAAGATCAGAGATTTTGCTGCGCGATCCAAAGAACGGACGGCCTGAAAATCGCGATCGTCATCACTTGTAGGACAACAGTCGACGCGAGGAGCGCATATATCGCAAATAACGTGCCCATTGTAACTCAACGATGCCGTATTGAATGAATTCATGACAAATGGGGCATGAAAAAAGGTCACCGATCGTTAAAAAACAAGCAACTAGGGCCTCGATTGGCGCTTCAGTGATCCAATGTATAACGTTGTCACGAAACAACCAGTCAAAAGAGGCGGAAAAATCATCCTCAGCCAACTCCGGAACTCCAGTAACAGTACCAGCGGAGGGATAAGCGACACGGCCCCTCGCTAGCGAACTCTCGGCGAGACAAAGAGCTGTGCAGTGGATACGCTAATTGAAAGTTCGCACGACCGCGTTGGGCAAAACAGACACTACGTCGCTCATCTCATAACGAGGAGTCGAACGCAATTCCGACCACTGCCCGCGGCAACGGCGACGATGACCTTCGTTGACATTGCGGGAAGCACCGCGAGAACTCGCAGTAGTCTGAAGAAAAAGGAAAAAATATAATTACAATGCAACAAATAATAAACTACAATTTGATAAAACAATCAACATGACAATAATAATTTTAATACGTGTAAAACTCATTCGGAAATTTAAAGAGCCATTCCTTTTAACACTGTGAAGCGAATATCCTAACTGCATGACTAAATCATTCAAAACATGAAAATAATAAAAGAGTGAGACTCACCTGAATACTGAAGCGACGAGGACCACGATAAGGTGGGGGGCCATGCGAAGGGAATTCCGCAGAAACAGAATGAGAATCGGCTCCAAGACGCGATTGCCGGTGCTGTTGACGCCGATTATCGTGAAAGGTCCTCATATCTGGTATGAGCATAGGTCCATAGAAAGGGTTACGGAATCCGAAAGGCATGCGAGTAGGTGCATAACCTTCACGATATACTCCTCCACCTTGTCCCAAACCAAACGGCATTGCTTCATAGCGATACACATTGGAGCGATGATAGTCACGCACAGGACGACGAGTTCCACAAGACAGGAAAATTCTTCGCTGCGACATCGCTATACTCCGAAAATAAATAATAATAATAATAACAAAAACCAAAGAATAAATAAAATATAAGATAAACAAAACAGACCTATATAGTAGGAATGAACACTACTCCGGCACCACACGAGAGAGAAATGTCGCGAAGAAAGCGAACAGTCGTGACTGAAAAAAAGGAACACAGAAAACAAGCACCATAGCTTAGACTGACATGAATCCAGCAAGACGAATGTCCAGCGAATGAATGACTGCAGCGCTAAACCTTAAAAGATAAAAGTGGCAGTAATAGAAGTAAAAAAAAGAGATGACAAGGCAGCTACTCTTTGAAACGGTCGATGACCAACCACTAACTACTCAAAGATTTATTCTCACGAAAACACCGAACAAGGCACTCAGCGTCAGCAAAAGAATCAAAGCAAAAAAATCGTTATCAGAAGTAACCCGAAATCAGCAAGAACGATAATAATAGTAGACATGACCTCGTAGAGAACAAACAAAAACACCTTAAAACGAAATGTTACTGTCAACTTTGGGGGGCTTTATTTTTATATCTCTTCCAAAGGAAATACACGCGTAATTAATAGTGACTATCCATCATGCCCGATTGATTATGATAATAACTAGGTGAATGATTAAGTTCAACAATAAGGTGCAACATTCGAAAACGATCATGACACTCGCACTCCACCAAACGTATATAATGTAACCCTCCGATATTAGTTGGACAGGAAATATGGATCATTCGGGCAGGGGCACTATCAGAGCCAGTAAAAAAGGCAGCAGGTAAATTAGGCACCTCCGCTTCTTCATCACGAATGACAATGGCATATCGCTAAAAGAAAAGGGGCAAGCTACACTTAACAAATGTTCATTCTTTTAAAAAAAATAATATGTATAAACCCTTACCATGCCCCCGGGACACATGACAAGTTATCGATGGGCCATTGAATTTTAGTATTAGACGGTCATTAGCGTAGAAACCAGGAAAATTATCCCAGTAAAACTCACTAACAGGTGTATCTAAAATCGGAGTAATGAAGGTCCGTTCATCAAGCTAAGAAAATGAATATATATAAAAAGAAGAAAAAACGCATTTAAAACATATGGACACATACAAAATCATGAATGACGCACGTAACGGGCACACAGAGCTCGCCACTCGGTGGATAAAAATAGCGAGACTCGGGAAAAAGTGTATTAGATTCACCCCAATGGCTAAACAAGTGGTCCATTGCTACCTCAATAACGATGACTAAAAAAAACAGACTTTCTATCCGGAAATCATTCTGCCCTATCTGTAATACACCCAGTAGGAATCACGAGCACATTAACAGGTACAAACTAATCTCGAAATTGCACTCCTTGCAATGGTTAGTCTCACGCGTCCTCCCTCGCAGTACGTAGTAGTGTTGCCGCATAAGATTACGATAGCCGACGAAAAGCTCAAAGGCATTTTAACGCTCTCGGGCCTTATTCAAATGCTGTTGAAAATAACGTTCAGAAATAACTCTTGAAAGGCCAGGAATAGCAGTAGGATCGAACGCAGCCATAGCGAACCAAGATGTGTACACAGAAAGACGTAATAACAGAATGAAACAAATGATGAGATGGGCAAAGAGCGCAACACTCTGCAGCTGATCCACGGGGAAAGTGACTCTCAAGAGATAACCATGCTCCGTGGGCACGGAGTATGGTTACATGCAAAATGAAGATAGGAGAACGCAAAAACGGGCACAAAAATTAGTCAAACGAAGAATCAGTATTATTACAATTATTATTAACGAATATAATAAGTTACTATAAACAAGACACTTGTCGCTTTTCCATTTCCAAGCTTAACCCGGAAAGTATCTTAACATTCAGCATTCTAAAAGCTCCATGATACCTACACCCGAGAACCTTGTGATAGAAAAGGTCATCCTCAACAGGAATAGCGCGAATAGTCAAAATGACGAAAGACGAGCTCGAATTAACAGCAGTCAGACACGGAAACCCTACGTAGATTGTGAATGATGACATAAAACTCCTGAAATAGAAAGAATATATAAGAAAGAAAATAGCAATCATTACCTAAAATTAGACTCTATCAACTTGCCAAACCAGCGGGACGATTGATGAAATATATTAAGGGCCCGTGCTCTCCATTGAAATAGATCAGATCTCGAGAACGTATATCACGAGAGAAGGGTAGAAAAAACGAGCGCAACAGACACACGAAAGCAGCACTAATAATCTTCCTGACCCCTAACTGCAAACAAAAAGTATATTTTGTTATGATAAAGCAAAAAAAAAGAAAAAAAGAAATTTTGCAAATACATAATCATGTACTTACAAACCCGTGAGAGGGACACAGTACTGGAAATTTCAGAATGCCACTCTCGGGCATCAAATAACGCCCACCGCCACTATTAAAATGCCCCCAATCAACAGTGATACAAGTCACACGAGGATGAATGATAAATCTACAGGGCTATGAAAGAAATTAATATACATTACAAAATAAAAAAAGAAAATATGAAAAAACTTATACAAATTAAACACTTACAGTAGAACACACGTTGCAGTATAAAATGTGAAAACCACCAGTAATACCGACTATCCCATAGCCACCTAGGGTATCAGGCGTAAAATGGACGGTATGAGAGAATGGACGGAAGCGGAGAGGCTGGACGAAATAAGGTCCTCCTTGTGACATTGAACGACCCATTTTAAAAAATCAAGATCGTCCGTCGTAAACGACATATTGCCTCCGTGACTAGTCTAAGAAAGAGAACGTAAGACACTGAAAAATAACGCTACCCGATGATGGTGGCTAGCAGATAAGAAACAAACCAGACAAAACTTAGGCAGTCAGCAAATTCTAACTACGAACCACGGGTAATCCTAAGAATGAAATGTCTATAGGGAATGCACGTAATTAAATAGAAAGAACAACAAATAACAAAAACAGCATACAATAATAAGATCGGAATGAATCTCACGTAAATGAAAAAAAGGGAGACGCGATGTAATTATAGTATGAAGTACACCACCATAAGTTCATAACTAACAAGATGGAGGCTGCCGCTTACCGCAGCAGAAAAGGACGCCCAAGATAAACGATCGCGTACAAATACGTGAGATACCACTCAGTGGCTCTCAAAGAGTATGTCTTCCAAAACTAAGTTACATTATGAACGAAACCAATACGCCGATCATGGAATACCACTGAAATGGATGTAAAATAACGTGATAACGCACAGACGTAACAGAAAAATAAAAAATAAAGTATATTAAATTGCACACGCGCACCGCCATAAAACACCCACGAGGACACAAACGAAACTATGTCAAAAAAGGAAACAGAAGTCATAATAACAATAAAGCAAAAGAGGTACATATCTTGTTGCATAGAAGACAATAGAGCGCCTCAGTTTCACCTTCAAAACCGACCACCATTTCCAAGGTGTCGGAGGAAGGGCGATACTTAACTCAGCGGCCTTTTAATAATCTTCAGGAAATTTTCTTCCACAGCTCGAAGAAAAGCATCGAAAGCGTAGTCAGCCATTGTCACTCACAAGAACACCAGCACTCGCACGTCCGAACAGGACGAATAATCGATCACAATTGAAATCGAAAGTGTGAGCACAGTACTTCGCGCAAGAGTACGGATCGCCTCGCGCGAGCGCAGGCAAAGAGCGAGGAAGCGATAAGGACCAGAAGGCGCCGCATTCCACGATGAAAACGAAACAAATGCAAAGACACAGCGTCGCTAAAGCACAATGGAATTTTATAAAAACCATACCAAAGGTTCATTGTTGCTCCAATGAACATGCACAACGACACGCTATTTCCTTAATGTATTAAACGATCGCAAAATATGATATGAAAAAGAGAGGCATTTTACATTTTATTTCAGCGCAAGACAATACGCTAAAACACATAAGTTACACGGAAAACTTTTCACAACGCTTTTCATCAAAAATAGCAATATTTTTTTTTAATAATAGCAATAACAATAATAGCAATAACAATAATAGCAATAACAAGAATCAAAGATTAAGACCCTTACGGACAAAGAAATCCTATAAAAATTCAAATAACAGCATGATTCCTAATATGACGTCACAAGTAGCACATGGAGCAGACGGTAAAGTAGAAACACGTCGCTCAGACGACCCGGGTTCAAGATCCACGGGTGGAAAATTTTTCTTCTCTCTCACCTTTGCTCTTTTTTTTCGTTCTATAACGGAGTACTTTGCACATTATTTTTTGAGAGTCCCGTCGTGTTAGGTTATTTTTTTTATATAGAAATAAAATAAACAACTGAATAATTAAACCATAATTACTATAAACACGCCAAGTAGCAAAAGAAATCCAAAATTCCAATGAAATTCTATCTATTTTGTATGAACTTTAAGTGTGTAGTAACGAAAAACGTGAAAACAACACACAGAGCCAGATAATTCGCAAAGTGAGAAGAAACTGCTCTATATGAGATAACCTTAAAGAATATTAGCGCACCTGTCGCGCGGCTAATTCCACAAATAATGAAATGAACTCTATAAGACCAACTTGATTCAGCGTGTGGCTAACTTGTCTCACGAGGAGAGACAGATTATTACAAATAAGATAATTCACGCTACCAATAATCAATTAAAATCGCGCGGCAACTTACGTAAATTACTCGATAAACATCAAACAAGCGCTAATACGCAAATATTCTTTTCTCCTCCATAGACACGTAAAATCTCATACAAATACTTAAATTTCTAACCCGGAAACAATCACAGACGTGCGTAATCACAAATTGAAAAAAACATTTATATGCACCTATCAAGTACAGATGTCATACTGAGTAACAATCTATACACATATGCACACACACCATATTTTTGCAACCCATTACACGTAACAGTCATGCTCGAAATTATTAAACCTCCCATATGTGCTTAGGCAATAAATGTTTTAACACCTGCACTCTTGGAATTAATCCGCATGATTTTAACGGATTCATACATTAAAATATTGCATAATTAGCAAAATACCTACGAATTTCAATATTGGTCGAATCTCATAAAAATCGTATGATTTACTCACCGAATTAATCATTTACATCGAAAGCTAAAGGGGAACATTACATTAAATCGAAATGCCTTATCAATCACTTGATCGCCAAAATACTAATTAACTAAATGAAAAAGGGGAAGACTCAGAAGGGTAAACAAAGATTAATTTTTTTCAGACTCATAGATTCGACAACAGATATAGAACCACGCGTCAAGTCATTAGATAAGAATCCGAGGTTGATAATAGAAAAATTAGGCAACGTTCAAATCTCCACAAAAACTTGGATGATTATTCAAAAAAATGGCAGAGGCATGGCGAATACTATCAGAATGTTGCACAAAACCGAAAGAAGCATGCAACTATAGAGCCAACTCGAAACCCTAGACGACAGAATACAGGATGCCATCCGCGATACCGAGAGAATCGCAAGCATGTTAAAAGGGCACGAAGTTTGCGGGCAAAGACAGAAAAGAGCTTGGTTTTCCGCGATAGAGAAAATCAGTCGAACGCTCTTCGGAACTCTTGACGAGGAAGCCGCCGAAGAACTCAAATCTTTAATAAAAATATCGGCCAATGACAGGAAGAAGTTAGCGAAATTAGTGGCAAACCAAACCGAATTAGTGGCAACGGAACTGGGACAAACACAAGAAAGGATATTTAAACTAGAAATAATGGCAAGCCAAATACAGGGGCTACAGATAGAGGCACAAAACTCAGCAATATTTACAGTGACAATGGAACTATTAGCAGAAAACGTACTACAATTTGAATTAGAAACAGAAACCCTCACAGATGCGATCTAATTTGCAATACAAGGAGTAGTACACCCAAAGTTCATCCCACCTGAACAAATCGAGAAATCAGCAGAATTAGTGATGAATTCTATAAGATCGGCTGTACTTCCAGGGACGGAGAACCCGCACTCAATCACGGAATTAGTTAAAATATCCGACCTAACAATAATGTTTACAGGGTTCCATTTAATGTACTGTCTAGACTTGCCGCTATTAGATAAAATATCCCACCAATTAAACAAAGCTACAGCGGTACCAATACCGCAAAAATCCACTAACGTATCAAACACTTTTGCATACATTTGGCCAACGAACCATTACTTCGCCATTAATAACAATGCGAACACATATATTCCGTTCACGTTAGAATCAATTAACAGTAAACGGTTAGATGAATCACTCATTTGTAAAAACACAGAACCAATACACATAATCGATAATCGAGCTCCATGCGAAGTAAAGCTAAGCCTAACAAATGAAGTACGAAATCTCGCAAACTGCAACATTAAAGTCATCAAGCTGCATGATACTTACTGCATGCGGTTAGCTACGTCGAATGCATGGCTATTCTCAACAAACGCAGACGAGAGAGTGTTTATAAACTGTAGGCAATCATTTGACCGTAATATAATAATTCGCAATACGGGAATACTGTACTTACCGCAAGAATGTAACGCTCAAACAAACACAATACGTCTTGTAGCGACTCGTCAAATAGTCACTAGTACAGCAATAACCATCTTCAATGAGACGCACTTGAATATAATGGCACTATTAAATAAAAAGAAATTTCCGCACATGAACTCTTTACAAAATTTACTTAATGAAACAAATATAATTAAAGATATGTCGTCTCGAAACAATTTGGCTGAATATTCTCTGCACTACGGGAAAGATTTCAGAGACATTATAAACAGAGCTCGAAATTTGGGCGAATATAAGTCAATATCATATAAACTCGAAAACGTACAGTCATAATTTCTATACACGGGAGGAGCCGTGTTAATCATTTTATTGATAATGATCGTCTTATGCCGATTCACAGCCCTAGGGGGGTCCCTCCTACTAATGTGCAGTAGACTCATTACAGGTAGCAACACACGCTCGCGAGAAGGTAACGCAAAATATACAAAGAGAAACGCCGAAAGAACACAGGAAAATCCCAAACAAACTCGAAAGACCTTACGAACAGGAATCCTTTTCTACCTCGACCAGATAGAACGAGCATCGATGAAGGGAAGAGTAGTGGATTTCGACTAGACAAAGGGGTACAAAGAAAAGTCAAAACCAATACAACGACGAACAACAGCAACAATTGGACGTCGAAAGAAAAGTAAGTAATCATATCAAAGCAACGGCAAATGACCAACAAAAGTACTGAAAACGAACAAAAAAAAACCAGTCCACATCGAGAGCAGCTCAACGACAAAACCTTCAACAAAAGTCCGCAACAATGAAGATACCACCACTCAAAGATATCAACCATCAACGCTCCTCACCGCAACGAAGACACAAGAATATATATTAATCATAATTAATCAAATAATCTATAAAGATACTTATTGCTATAGGAAAGTCAAATTAAGCAATTGTTGTAACATTGCACTTCGTAAAAGTGTAATGAGGGGTTCGAAAGTCGATGTACTTGTTAAATGAACCTGGGGTGCTTGAGTGTCGGGCGCGGGGAAGACGCTCAGCTCATTCATCGGGTTGCGACTTGCGAGATTTCTTCGTCGCTAGAACGGACGCCTTGCCGCCTAACTAGGAATACTCTCTCGTAAGCGCGTGTGCGATTATAGGAGTGATAGAAAATGGTTTGTTGTTTAGTTGAAGTCCCCGTCCGTGATACACTCTCGAGCGGGATGTAGGGGGAATGCTCAACTGGTAGGAGAACAGAGTCGAGGAGAGTGGGAGGAGAGCAACTAGACTAGTGGTCACCGTTGGGATCAGCCGCGGGTTGTCACCGTGTCAGGTTGCTCAAGGTCCGGAGACTCTGCAGGAACTGCCTTTATTCTCCATTCTCATGATACTTATATACTACGCGTTACATTCTGATAGCGGGCGATGCTACGCCGTCTATCGGTAACTCGGGAACTAACTTAACTTGCCAAAATCGTGATTGCGTGAAGAGATGAGCTGTTACATTGTCAATTATTACAATCTTTACTATATTACACATTGAGTGACGGCGCCACTAGATAGATCACACTTTTTTTTCGCTCGTATAACTCTTGCTTAAATTTACACATAGATAATTATTTGAGCATCGTGAGTTGTGATGGTAATATAAGTCTAGTCATTTTTTCTTTAGTAGCGCAGTAAAGTTTATTCATAACTAGCTAACCTACAAATTCAACACGTGCCCAGTACTACACAAATGTTTACATAGAGTAGCAGACGAGTTGAATGTACAATCGCTATCTCTATATATTTTTTTTTCAACGATGATAAGTGCTAATATTGTGCTGATTAAATACAGTTAGTGTGCTAGGCTGGTACATAGTAGGCTATACTTAATCATAGAAGAATAATAAATTAGATTGAAATAATTCGTTTGGTCATAATACAATTCAGTTGTTTATCAGATTAAGTCTTTACAATTCATTATTCGTAGTATAATCTCACTTTGGCTGTTGAATCATTTATGGATCAACGATGAGTACTCCAATAGATGAATCTGACCAAGGCGAGGCAATATGTATATGTTGTCCTACAAAAGCCAACTTGAATATAGCCAGTGCAGTACAATGTCCAAGATGCAATCCTTTTATCATGTTAATTGTGCAAGTAGAGTGGCAAAGCTTTCAGATGACTCGTTCAAGAAATGCTGTGGTGCATCTTCACCTTCAAGTGGAGATGGTGATCGATCAAGATCAAATTCTTTTGCTGAGACTTGTCGTGTACAAACTCACAATTCTTCAGCGAGTACAGATAATATCTTAATCCAAGTTATTGATGAGTTACTCGTTAACCGCTCACCCCATAACAATCTTGTACCTCAGCGACTGGACAACTTTCAAGTACCAAGTGACATGACAAAACTTAATCAAGTTGTCCATAAGGACAAAGCTGCTGATAGAAATACAGGTAACATGACTTTTTCTGATAATTTCTGGCAAAAACTTATAGAGCAATTAGATGCAAGGTCAAAAAAGCACTCTGAAGAAATTCAAGAATTGAATAACAACTTGTCCAACAAAATAGAAGATACATTTAAAAATTTGAATAAGGAATTGAATGATAAATTTGATAATATTAACACAAGATTAGACAATCAGGATGTACGTATAGATGATGCTTTTGAACAGACCAGAATAGTGGATGAAAAAGTGAATAATAATTCAGATAAGCTGGAAAATGTAATTTTAGCAGAGTGCTATGAACAGAGGAGAAGGGAGAAGAATTTGATCTTCTATAAAGTACCTGAATCCAGTACAATTGAAGGAGATAAACAGTCAATTATTGAAAGTCTACCTGCAACTCCATTTGATAAAAACCAGATAACTGTACTTCGACTTGGTAAGTTGGTGGAGAGTCACATTAGGCCATTGAAAGTATTTTTCAGATCTGCTGATGATGCGAATTGAGTGCTGCACAATTCGCATTTATTCCTCAAAGGTGATGTCAAATGCTATCCTGACAGGACTCCGCGTCAACGTGACAAATTTCACTCAGCCTTAGACCAGCTCAAGCGTCGCTCTGACTCAGGTGAGAAGAATCTCAAGCTGAAGTATATAGGAGGAATACCGCAGATCGTTCAGTCAAAAAACTAGCACAGGTGACCGCATCTCCATGTTCTCTCTTGCTCTATTATCAGAATATCGGAAGTATAAAAGGAAAGTTACAAAAGTTTAAAAATAATATCTATTTTTCACCTGTAAATTACGATCTAATTGCAATCACAGAATCATGGTTGGATGATTCAGTCAGTAATGGAGAGTTATATCTACGCAACTATAGAATCATTAGAAATGATAGAGATTTACTCAAACCAGGCAAGGCACGAGGCGGTGGTATTATTATTTGGATTAAGGATTCGTTCTCAGTTTCACTTGGTTCCAGTTGTAGTCACGACTTAGAATACTCATTTTTTTATATACGGCTGAATTCTACACTCCTGATGATAACGATAGTTTATTTGCCACCGATAACTTCTTTATCACCAACTAATTTCGTTTCATCACTTGAATCATTTTGTAACATATTAGAAGAACAGTTTATCAAGCATCCTTCTGGTTATTTCATCGTTGCTGGAGACTTTAACCTTCTCAACTACAATTGAACTTTTACGGATGGTCAATTAGCGGCTATAGGACATCACCCGGTCATCGCTATTCGCACTGCAGTTTCATGTCTTTAAGATAGCATGAATTTTTTAGGATGTAATCAATTTGCGTCTACGGTTAATACAGTTGGTAATGTTTTGGATTTAGTTTTCTCTAATTTGTCTTTGAATTTTACACTTGCTCTAGATCCAATATTAGATCCAGATCGTTATCAAAGTATTAATCAGCCAGTGATGTTGCCATCCAGTATAGATACTACGTTCAATTTTAGAAAATCGAATTTTTCAGCTATAACAACTGACTTACAAAATACTAATTGGGAATTCTGAACCAACGAATTTTTATCCTTAGATAAAGTAGCTGATCTTTTCTACTCAAAACTTTTAGAAATTATCTCTTGTCATACCCCTATTTTAAAATCTTATAATTCTTCTTATCCTTGCTGGATGTCATCTGATATTCGAGAGTTAATTAGGCGGAAAAAGAGAGCACATTATTTATATAAAAAATAATGTAGTGATACTTTTTACAACGGCTTTAGAATACTTAGAACTTTATGTAAGAGTAAGTCGGATCGCGAATATAAAAAGTATGTATCTGACGCAGAGAACTCGTTAAAGACGAATCCACTTTTGTTTTGGCGTTTTATAGATCGTAATAAGGCCGTTTGTAATGTACCGCAATCGATGACTTTCAATAACGAAACAGCAGATATTGGTTCGGAAGTAGCCGACTTGTTTGCTAAGCATTTTGCCTCGGTCTTTAGTGTTAATTCAACGTCTTACCGTTTCTCCTCTTGCTCGTTTGATTCTTTCAGTCTTGACAATATTGCACTCAGTAGTGAGACGATAAGGAAGGCGTTAGATAATGTAAGTACGAAGACGTCCGCTGGTCCGGATCGTGTTCCTCCTCTTCTTGTAAAGGGTTGTTCTGAAGGGCTTGGAGCTCCATTATACTTGTTGTTTAATCGTTCATTAGCGGAGGGCCAATTTCCTACAATCTGGAATGATACCTTCATAACGCCCATTTACAAGAAGAAGGGCAATAAATCTGAAGTAAAAAACTATCGTCCAGTAGCTAAGCTCTCTTGCTTCTCTAAAATATTTGATAAGATTGTATGTGATAGTATTACTGGATTTCTGTCTCGAGTGGTCAATACTAGTCAGCATGGTTTCACTGCCAAGAGATCAACTAT
>JAWWMK010016160.1:0-20603 GCA_035047105.1 Galeopsomyia nigrocyanea | reverse complement strand
ACCGCATATCCGACGGACCACAAAATTTGTTTATTCTAATGTAATCACAATGAAAGTTGATGTTTTTCGGATCAAAACTGATGTCTTTTTAGTTATATTTACAAATGTTGCAAAATTTACATATACATTGGAATTCATTAAAATGTTTTCTCACTTTTTATATTTCACCATTTTTGCCGAGACCGTAAATAACTGACCTGCAATTTGTGTCGCCTTTTTGGCGGGTTTTACGGCCAATTTATGGTCGGAAAACTGGCCAATTCATCCAAAAACTGGCGGCCAGTTATGGCCAGAAACTGGTGAAATTTTCTTGCAGGGTTTAGCAGCCGCGGCGCTTTATAGCCCCCGCCGGGGGCTCTGTCCGGCGGGTCCGGTACAGGGGGAGCAGAGAGTTGTCGCAGGGTGAAATTGACCACAGTGTGCGGAAAACTATAGGGTTTCGCTCAATCGAGCAAAACCCAATTCCAACCGGATAATTGAGTAAATTTCATGCCCCATTGCCGATTCGACGGGGGGCGATCATTTTCCGCGATTTTTCTTGGAAATTGCGTCACTTTCGGTCGATGGATGCGTTACGTGGAAAGGTATAACCACCCAAACAAACTGATAAATCTAATCGGAAATTACTGGGCGGCAAAATGTTGTCTTTTTGCGCCAAATCTTTTTTCGGAACGAGGCTTGCCTCGAAAAGTTACGAGCCGAACCGAAAGTGACGAGAGACAAAAAGACATGCGCCGAATTTTTCCGTTTGCGGCAACTCGCACGAAAATTAAGCTAGAGGGCTTCAAATGACGATGCAAAGCTTCACAACGAACCGCGAAAGTGCCCGTGCAGCAAAAGGGGGGCACGGTTTTTCATTTGGTTTTCAGCGCTCGAAAGAGAATTCCGACCGCAATGATAAAAGTTGATCAGGCGGCGAGCGTGCTTTGCTTTATAAAATTGGCGTCAAAATTATTCGTAATGTTGATAATTGTCCAGAGTTGACTTGCAAATTTACAATTCACAGGCTAAAATGTAACCTTGTTACTCTCCAAAAAGTGCATTAATGAAAATAAAAGTTGAATTGTTTTTTTCTCAATCTTGAATGGGTTAAAGAGGTAATCAAACTCTTATATTAATTACCCTCTGATGTTGAATATAAATTCAAATGATTTGTCTGATTTTTCAAATTATATCATTGAGGCGATCTGTTGGGGGTGTAGAGCCCATTTATTGTCACACACATCTCTGAAAATAATGCTATATCCCACTGCTGCGATGGGTTATTTTTTGATTATACTTGTTGTAATAATCGCAGTTTCGATGGTTTGTATAAACTCGATTTACGCGATTATTCAAGAATAGACAAGAGCCCACTATACATCATTGATGTCTAATTGTCAAGTTTCGTGGAGGAAGAAATCTAGTTGAAATCATTTGAAGGTCGCGACATCCTTGCAGACAAGGTGTTTTTACGATTTCATAATGGAGGTATAAAAGCAAACAACGAACGAGAAATGATGTCAGACGTACGAGCATATAGGCTCAGTCATAATTGCAGTTGCAGTGAAAAAGTAGATAAATATACAATTGCCAAGCGTTATAAACCAGCTAAAAAATCGATCAATAATAATAAAACACAAGCCATGATTACTCTGATAATAATTGTATCGATAATTTGCGCTGCTCTGATCTTTCACATTGCAACTCGCTACAACCGAAGGGGCCGAATTTTAAATAGAATTCCAGGACCAACCGCATATCCGTTTGTTGGTAACTTGATGAAATTCAATGTTGACTGTTTACGTAAGTATGTCTTGGCAAAATACATTTTACAGAGAGTCAATGTGATGAGAGTCCTCCTGCGTCCATTGTTACAGATGAATTTTGGAAGATGGCCCGCGAAATTACAAGGAGATATTATCCAATAACGCGTTTTTGGCTATGCAAGACGGCCGTGATTAGCGTACGTCATCCGGACGACATTGAAGTAAATAAAGACCCTTCTCCTTTGAGGCCCCCTCCCCCGACATGTATATATATAGATGTATACAAATACGTCTGAAAACAGCTGGCGACCCTTTGCTCTTTGGATTATTTTTTCGATGAAATAAAATTGGGATTCGGGGAGATTTATGACAACAAATTATACCTTTTGCTATGTATTTTAGCAGTTTTTAATGATTTTGTGCAGCCGTTTTATCATGAAAACATAACATTCAAAAATTGATAATCAAAATTCAGGTTATAATATCAATAATAAACAAAGAGCGCGTTTACGTTTTGTTTACATTGTTGCAACAGTTGGATTTATTTATTTCTAATTGCTGTAGCGCAAACTATACATACCAAAAGGTATATTTGTTGCCATAAATCTCCCCGAATCCCAATTTGGTTTCATTAAACAATAATAATCCAAGGGCCGCCAGCTGTTTTCAGACGTATTTGTACATACATCTATATGACGAAATCCTTCAAAAAAAAAACAAACAAAAAAAAACGCACTTGTGTGGGGTCTGGAATGGCAAAATTTTTTTTTTATGCTAAGGCTTCCGGACCTTTTTCCTCTTCTTTTTGAAGGTATATACATGTAGTGTCGGAAAATGCTCGTAAACATTGAAAGTCTGCAGAAACTACTTTTTCGGCATTTTCCCATTATAATCAAATGGGCTTTTCTTACGGAAAATGGGCGAAAAACCGCATTTCTTCAAATATTGATTTCTCGGCTTCTACGACCGCTAAAAAACATTTTTGACCAATCGAAATGATGGTAAAAAAAAGACCTTTACGGAGAAAGCAAGTTTCATTCAAAAATAATTATCCGGTGACAAGTTGACAAAAAAAAATTGCAAAATAATTACATTTTTAGTTTGTTATTAATATCGGGAAAATGCTGAAAAATATATAGTTTACGAGGACTTGTAGTTTACGAGCATTTTCCGATATACCTTCAAAAAGAGGAAAAAGGTAAGAAGGCCTTGGCGTTGCGAACATTTTTTTGCCATTCTCTAGAAAACCCAAGAAAAGTGTGTACATGTCAGCACATTTTTAAAATGACCTTTATTTCTTCCAGATTCTCTTTTCAAATCCCAAATTCATTGACAAGGGTTATATCTACGAATATTTGCATCCTTGGCTAAAAACAGGCTTGTTGACTAGTACAGGTAAGAATTTATCAACTCGGATACATGTGACTATAAAAAGTGAGTAAACAAATGTATGTAAAGTATGTACACGTAAAGCTCAAGTGCAAGTTTTGTATAAATAAGGATAATAGTTTTACGAGAAAAGTAAGTCTGAGCTTGAAAATTGACGTAGGAAGCAAATGGCGCCACAGGCGAAAGATTTTGACACCAGCTTTTCATTACAAAATTCTGAATAAATATTTGGAAATAATATACGAAGAAGCTCAAAAAATTGTACATGATCTTAAAGGCGAAGAAGGCAACGAAACGATAAAAAATCTGATGGCATTCTGTTCGAAATCGACATTAAAAATTATTTGCGGTAAGTTGATGGCTATACTTGATTGTAAGTGTGTGGATTTGAATTTAAACATTCAAACGCAAGTGAATATTATTTGTACCCGAAAAGAATCTGCAATGGGTGTGAGTTTGGATTCATTGGATAGTGAGATGGTCGAGCAATATGAGAAAGCTGTCTACGACATGGGCAAAGTCGTTCTTTACAGGTATTACCACCTATTTTATGATGATTCATATTGCTTCCTTTTTTTTTAAAGAGCTAAACCTCCCGCGTGCAATTGATTAAAAGTTTATTTATATATTTTTCATTAGATGTTACGAGTAGAAGACAAAATCTAATTTTTATGGCGTCTGTCTGTGCGGATGCGTGTGTGTGTGTGTTTATTAATCCCGGTATGACTTTTCTTATACTCGATGGATTTTGATGAATCGAATTGTTTACATGTTTTGAATGATGATTCGTCCTTAAAGACTGGCGCAAAAAAAAAATTATTTTACAAGAAGCCTAGAAAAAATTTATAGCAATTGATGCAAAAAAAAAGTACGTTAGGTTGTTTATATGGAATTTTTATGCATAAAATCGTAAAACTTTAGAATAAATTTGTTGATTTGTGTGAGGAATCGCTTTAAAACTTGAGCGAAAGCAGTTTTAATAGTACATTACGATAGGCTTGGGTCACAATTAGTATCGTACGCTATTTTATAGTATTGAATCGGCACTTGTGATGGTTCGCCTATCCGTGACTTGAGATTAGTATATTACGATACGTGTGACCCAAGAGTAGCCCCTTGATGCACGTGGCGTAAAATTATCGCCCGAGAGCCAGCGAGCATCATAATTTGCCGTTTCATATTAGTATAGTTTTTTTTTCGTCGAGAAATTTGTCGAGTAGAAGAAGAAGGCAAGATGACAAGTTACGTCGTTTCCCCAACGTACTTGAGCCAGATTTTTGGTTTTGTCAAAACCATTGTGAAAATTTTTTCTTTTTAGCACCTGCTTTTAATTATATTGATGTAAACAATTTTTTTTTATATGGGTGTGAAAAAAGGGTGCAAGCATTTGGAAGGGCGATGGGCCAAAATTTTTTTTGGAGGTTCCATCAATTTGAAAATTAATTAAACCTTGATTGGCCTTGCAAAAAAAAAAACAAAAACAAAAACGAGAACAAGATTTCACTTGCGTACATCATATACATGATGTTTGTATGCGGCGTTTCTGTCGCGAAACAAAAGGTGCAAGTTTTCATGACGGGGTTACCAGCTGCAATTACTATTGCAGAATGCCCAGGCCGTACTTGACGAATTGGATGGTTAAACTTGACTGGTGGTACATTGGGCGAATTCAAAAAAAAGCTTTAAAAGTTCTTCATCAATTCACTAATGACGTAAGCAATCATTGTTACAAGCAGAACTTGGAGAAAAATGATGATTTTATTAATTGCTCATGTGTAGGTTATAAAAGATCGCAAGAGTTTTCATAATCATACGCATGGTGAATATTTGAAAGAGTTTATGGAGCGTGGTAAAAACAGCGGACCAGCGATGCAATCAGGTGCAGATTCTGCTTGGAAGAGGTTTTATAGTAGCCAAATGAAATGTTTGATTTTAAATAACTGGAAATTGTAGGTCAGAGAAGGAGATTGGCAATGTTGGATCTCTTGCTGGTGGCTGAAAATGATGGGCTGATTGATTGCGAAGGAATTGAAGAAGAAGTAGATACATTCACATTTGAAGTAAGTTGTGTGTAATTATAGTGAACAAGTAATAATTGTAATCGACTTTGCAAGCGTTACGTCTTTTGTCGACATGTGCAGGCACACGATACCACAGCAATGGCGATGGCTTTCACATTGATGCTACTCGCTGAGAATCCTCAGGCGCAGGTATTGATTCTATTATTATTATTATTATTATTATTATTATTATTATTATTATTATTATTATTTCGTAGTTTTTACCAATTCGAGATACTGGAAAAAATTCTAATTGAGAAGAGTAAACTCGTGTATCCAATGTGGAGTAATATAATCAATCACTTTTTATTAATATAAAAAGTTGTATATACATGTGTCGACGTTTCGAGTTGAAATACACACAACTCCTCTTCTGAGGACAATCAAATTCGAAATACTATGTAGAACATGGAGTCGTAGTCTTTTTTTTTAAACTAGAGCGACAAAAAAGACTTTTGACTCTAGAATTGACGATTGTCCTGAAGATGAGTTGTGTGTATTTCAAGTCGAAACGTCGACGCATGTATACAACTTTTTATATTAATAAAAAGTGATTGATTATTGCTCCACATTGGATAAACGAGTTTACTACTCTCTACCACCATCTCAATTATTATTATTATTAATTATTAACATGGAATAAAATACATCACGGCAATCTTGCACTATTGTGCTTTTTCAGCAACTAGCGAGAAACGAAATTGTAAAATTATTCCATAAGCGGGAATACGGGAGTACAGCGATGAGCTATTGCGATCTTCAAGAACTAGATTATCTAGAGAGGTGCATCAAGGAATCGCTACGGCTCTTTCCGCCTGTCGCCACTTTGATGCGCTATACGGCGAACGAGCTCCAATTGAGTATACTGACAATAGCAGTAGTGCTGTTTTTTTTTTCGTTCATAAACGCAATCATTATCGATTGATAATTTTTAGGAAACGCGTTGATACCTGCCGATTCACACATCATGGTTCACCTTTACGACACTCATAGAGATCCCAACTTTTGGCAAGAACCGGACAAGTTTGACCCTGATCGTTTTTTACCGGAAAACGTTAGAAATCGACACCCTTTCGCCTACATTCCATTTAGCGCCGGACCACGCAACTGCATTGGTGAATCCAATTATCGCGAGTTTATATTTTTCAAGTCAATTTGAATCAATTTCTCATTGCAGGTCAGAAATTTGCGCTGATGGAGTTGAAGTTGTTGATTGGTCAAATTATCTACAATTTTCGTTTAGAGCCTGTCGATCGAATTCAAAACATGAAACTGATGGCAGATATTGTATTGCGACCACTTGATTCGGTTAAACTGAAATTTAATGAGATTACCGACCATTGATTTTTTTCATTTAAATAAATAAAGATGGCCAATCACTTGCAAAAAAAACCATTATTTTATACACATGTTTCTGCTTTAATTTACTGTAACCACTCACCTGTAGTGCTTGGTTGGTCCGTGGCAAGTGTTGTGCGCGTATCCGCTACTAGAATTTTTGCTAAAAGCTGGATCACGGGCGGCATTTTGCCTCCACATTGTAAATTCATCCTCGCAAATGTGATGCGACCTTGGACTGGCAGCAGCAGGTGATGGATTGCACACTTGTACGTCAAAATCTATGGCAATGCTAGCGAGCATAGCTCCAATATTGCAAATCACAAGTTGGATTATACCAAGTTTCGGCCTTGACACATCTCCATTGTAGATCACGGGCACAATGTGCGGCGGCGGCGGCGGCGGCGGCGGAGGCGGCTGCTGGACAGCTTTCACGGAATTATCTTGAGGACTCGACGACGCCAAGTTGCCATTGTTTAGCGCTACTACTGCACTTGGAGTCCAGTCCATCGCACTGTTGGACTGCTCATTAGCTAACAATGTGTAATCTGTGAGTGAAGAAGATGTTTGCACTTTTACAGCCCATCATACAATGCTTGTGCAATTGTAATTCCACAAGATTTCGATGTAATATTGATGTGTGTATTTTCAACTGAATTTATCAACATGATGTCCTCAGCGCCATTCCGAGGACTGCCGTTTGCGCCATTGATGGCAATTTTTTTTCTTCTTCAAATTAAAACAAACCACCCTCAATAAGCAATTTAAAAGCATTCCAAATGTAAATTTATTAATTACTAGCTACATTTAAATAGACTACAAGACAAACATGACTAATGAAATGTTGTCGCAAAGAAAAGGTTCAAACTCTACGTGTAGCAAACTTTTAATTTTTTTTACGCTCAAATTGATTATTATTATTATTATTATTATTATTATTATCAACATTATCGTCATTAGTAAAATCAAGTTGAGCGTAAAGCAAGAGAGCAAGACATGAAAGAAAGAAAAAAAAATGAATTCTTTTGCGTGCATCTTTATGTATATTTTTTTATTACAAGTCTTTCTATTTCTAAATACAATTGTGGGTGCACATGACTAAAAGTAGCAAATAATGAATTACATCAAGTTAATACCTCATACAACTATTTTTGCAACGAGTTAAAAAAAACAAATACGAAATAAAAAAGGAATTGTACTGATGCCGTGTCGATGATTCGGTGCAACATCTTTCAACTACGCTTGTACAATAAATACGGTATCGCCCTACGACAAAGTGAGACTTGTGTTATTTCACATTTCATGAATCATGATGGCATTATTCAATAACCACCATATCGTTTCGCAAGGGAATTGCACTTGGCTTTTTTTTTCATTGAAATTGTCCGGCAATTGTCTTTTGTTTCCTGTATTAATAATCAAGTATTATGGTCGTGTAAAAATTAAATGCTTAATAGTGGTACATGTTTACTTTGTTGTTGGATTAATTACAAGGTTATAATTTTTGACCAAAAGCCAAAAACAAAAAGAACCAACACCAATTACTTTCTTCCGCAATTACATACAGTATTTACTGCAAAAATTACCTCTCGAGTCTTGCAATTTTTCAATATACTTGGTAATGTTGTTTTCACACATGATGATTTACAATGCTATATGATTATTTCATCAACCATTTTTTATTTATTTATTGTTTTTAGTTGTGTTGCAGAGTTGTGAAAAAAAAAATGTATCCCATCGATATAAAATAAATTGGAGATGATTAGTCACACGCACGCACACACACACACACACACTGCTCTCCAACAACAGTTTTGAATTTTCAATTATTCTGTATGGGAATCTTTATCTGGGTTGTATTATCCATCGCCATCAAATGATTTAAATTGTAATATGTACAATATTTGCATAAATTTTTGTTACCGTAAAGACTAGAACAACAAAGTTGACATGCTCCACATGTGAAAATTAACGAGCTGAAAAAATGCAATTTTTTACATTTCACGCTGTATTAAATTATGCGATAAAGAAACAATCATTATAAAAGGAATAGTAATGCGAAATGTAAAAAAATAAAATAAAATAAATTGGATTATTATTGCAAGTTGATTCATTCAATTTCATAAAACAATCAAATCAATATATGTAGACACTTTTGTGCAGTAAAAATTTGGAATGTTACGTAAAGTGAAAAAACGGTGAAATGATGGGGACGAATAGCGCGCGCAAAGGTTCAGTGCTTGGAAAGGTGGTTGCCGGTGTTTGAAAAGTTTTTGCGAAACAAATTTTTAGCCACGTGAATTTTGGGTTTGGCAAAGGAACCAATGGTACTTGGAACGTGATGGCGATCGGAGGAGGAGCGTTTGGCGGCGGCGGCGGCGGCGGCGAGTTCGTGGCTGGGCACGGCCACGAGCAGGTCCGCGGTTTCGTCGTCGCTCGCGTGATTTCGCGCCGCGCCGAGCTCCCGCAGAATACGAAGCGAGCCGACGTGCTGCTGCTCGTTGCCTCGGCACAGCTCGGACTCGAGGCTCTCAAAGTCAATGCCCTCGCGCGAGTTTGCCGCGAGGAAGCTCGGCGTCGTGGACTGCGGCGGGGGCAGCGGCAGGCGGCTCAGCGACGACTGCGGCGGGCTGCAGTCGAGCCTCGAGAGCGTGACGCTGTTTTGCAGCACGCTGTACTCGACAGCTCGCTCGTCCAGGGTGTCCCTGCTGCCGCCCCAGCCCCCCTTTACTCGGCTAAAGACGCGCAGGGGGCTCTTGGAGGAGACGCGCCTCGACTTGTGCTGCTGCTGCTGAGCCGCCGAGTTCTCGGGGCTAGACTCGTTTGCGGCGGCGGCGGCGGCGAGGCCTTCCGAGTCGTTGATCTTGACGGTGACGAAATGACTCGACGAGTTTTTGCGCTCGCCGTGGGCGAGCGAGCTCTTGCGCGAACCCGAGGGCGACCTGAAAAAGTCGGCCAGCGAGTTGAGCCTCGACTCGCTACTGTCGCGCCTCTTGCCGTTGGCGCCGCTCGTCGACGCCTGCTGCTGCTGCTGCGGCCGATACGAGTCTTTGGACTTGCTGCGCTCGCGCCTCTTGCTCTTGTGCACGCAACCGACGACAAAGCCCGACGACAAAGAGTCGTCGTCGTCGTCGTCGTCGTCGTCGTCGTGGTCGTGCTCGTCGTCGAGCTCATTGTCGAGCTCGTCATCGACATTACCATCCTTGTCGTCGACGCCACTGCCGCCAACGCCGCCTAGCTCGAAACGCGCGCCCGCGAGATTGTTTGCCGACGAATGGAGTAGCTTTTTCGCGTCGTGCTTGCAGTTGTCGCTGATGGCGCTGCCGCTGTCGTTGTAATCGTGGTCGTCGTTGTGCTTGTGGTTGTTACCTATTTCTTGGAGAGGAGGAGGAGCGCGCTGGTGTGGCGGCGGCTGCTGCTGCTGCTGCTGCTGGGAAGCGCGCAGCGGAGGAGCCTTTTCGAGGTCAGGCGCGGAGCGCGACCAGCGTTTTCCCGGTACGCTACCGGAGGCTGCTCCGCTGATTGCGCTCAATCCTGAACAAGCGGCACTCGAGGAGATGGACAAACTGCACGCTGACGATATGATTGCTCCGCGTTCGCGCTGGTGGAGAGTGGACGGGCCCCAGGTTTTGCCCTTGACTCCGTCCGCCGGTACTGTCATTGCCAGCGTCGTTTTTACATCGATTCGGAAAGAAAAGTGAGAGAAAACAAAGAAAACAAAGAAAACAAAACTTGTAAAAAAAAATAAAACTAGAGAAAATGATGATGATGATGATAATGACAAAAACTATACATTCACACCATGCATTGGCGAGATTTACATTTTTAATCTCTACTTTTTTTTGTTTTGTTTTGTTTTTCATCTCTACTTACAGGCAATCGCTCGCAATCGTGGAATACTGGGCGATCCAGGTGGACTGTTTGATCGCGAGGGATTCCGACTTGCATTAACTAGATCTGGAGCGGCTGTATGCTGTACCGTGATTGTGTGCCTAAAGTCTGGCGAAAGACGGCAGATGTAATTGTACAACTATTTACTATCAATTATCATGTTTTTTTTTGTTTGCTACCTGAAGGAGCGCTAATTTTGCTACCCAGTTCCTTTTTATTCAATTTCAATTTTGACTTGTAGAATTTTCCTCGTCTTTTATTGGGGGTAGGAGTAGCTTGCTGTTGAATAATCATGACTGTAAGTTCGCGTTCTAAAAGATCAATCTCCCGCGCAGCAAGTTCCTTTTCCCGTTGCCTCAAATTCTCTTCGTGCTGCCTTTGCTGTACCTGAGCTTTCGTAAGTTCTTCCTCCCTACAGCGTAATTCCTGCGAGAAACAAGTACAATTGACATTTGCCATTAAATAATGTCCCGTACAGAAGAACCTTTAGCGCGCTCTCTCTCTCTCTCTCTCTCTCTGCACTTACCTCTTCTAGTGACCGACATGCCTTTTACGGGCAAGCATTTTAAAAATAACAAGCGGTATTTACATTATTGTTCATTATATATTTGTATTATTAATGTATCAATACCAACCTTTTCTTTCATACGCAACCCATGCAAAACTTGCTCAATCTCAAGTCTCCAATCTTCTTGCATTGTGTGGAACGATTCATGAGGAGTTGCAGCAAAGGCGCTTGCTACTTGGTCCAAGGCAATCTGAATTTCCGCAAAGCCTGGCCGGCAGTGGCTGTCGGAGGCCCAGCAAGCTTCCATGAGATATCTCCAGGGCTGTGGACAAGTCGTTGGAATGGGCAATGTTAATTTATTCACTGCCACGCCGTACGCCACTGCTAGCGCATCGATTCCTTTGTAAGGCGTTTCTCCAGTCAACAATTCCCACAAGAGTACGCCGTAGCTCCAAACATCGCTGGCTTTGCTAAAGGTGCTCTTTTTTATGACCTCCGGTGCCATCCAGGCATACGTGCCGGCAGCTGACATGCGAGTTGTTTTGTAAACTTCTCTGGCCAATCCAAAATCTGTGATTTTTAACGTTTTGCATTGAAAGTCATCATTCTCGATTGGTTCACTCAACAGCACTGCGATGAACAATCATGATTAAGAAAATTTATGTATAAATGCAATTTGCTTTTTATATTTATGTATACCATAATTGTATACCATTGGAGCTCTTGAGGTCTCGATGAATGAGACTGATGGGCGCTTTATTGTGCAAATAATCCATGCCACGAGCGATCTGGATGGCCCAATCGACGAGAACGTCGGGTCTGATTTTGCGACCATTGAGAACGCGATTGAGACTTCCACCGCGTGCATACTCCATGACTAAACACATGTTTGGCATTTTCAAACAAACACCTTCCAGCTGCACAATGTTGTCGTGCTTGAGTAACCAGAAGAGCTTGGCCTCTTGCCTCACGCTCTGTAGGGTCACATTTGGCTCCTCGTCTGGATCCTGGCGGGCCGCTTTGACGGCTACTTCTTTTTTGTCCCAAAACCCTCTGTAAACTTTACCAAAACCGCCGACACCGATAACCTCTTCCAATTGCAGCTCCTCAAAATCGATTTCGACTGGCTGTACTTGCTCAATCACAGAAGATACTCTATCGATGGTTTCTGCCTCGGCGACAAAGTTTGCCGGAAAAATACCCACTTTTCCCCGAATTTTCCCGGTCCACCAGCCTTCATCTCCAGATATTTTTGAATCCTTTGACAGCACCTGCGCAGGCCACACAGGGCCGTGTGTCAATTGTCAAGGTTGTTGATGAAATAAAAAATTCTTACCTCGACAGTTTCGCCTCTTTTTAATGAGAGTTCGTCCTCGCCTTGAGCAGCATAATCGTAAAGGGCAGTGAAGAGAGTCGAGCAGTCATGCCTTGACTGAGAAGAAGAGAGCGATAACGTTCCGTGCGACGGACTAGTGTGCTGAGACAGCGTTTGAGTTGTGCCGCCGCTGTGTGTGTCTGAGATGCTGCTGTCTGACATGTTGCTTGATGATCTGGTGTAGCAGTATAATTTTGCAAAACACAGTCAAGAAGAATGAAGAGTTGAGAGAGAGAGAGGTGGGTGCGTGTTTTTGACATCAATGCTATATATATATATATATATTTGGCTTACTCGATTGTTGAATTATTTGGCCCAATTGCTGCTGCTGAATGGCGGTACCTTGGGGACAAGTTGACTGTACCATTATCAGAGTAATGTAAAAAGTGCTCGTCGTATAGATGACGAGCCTCTGGTTGTCCAGGGTCCATTAAGCTGCTGCTGCACAGGCCTCTTGCTGATGACGAACCAGTAGCTGGAGGCATATGGTTCACGTGAATTTTCAAATCCTGTAAATATTATTGGTTGGCTATTGATTCTTGGGGTCTTGATGATGATGATGATGATGATGATGATGATGATGATGATGATGGAATTCTAACCTATCAAAACTTGCCTCACAGAAGAAGGATTTTTTCTAGAGCTCTTTTTATCCATAGCCATCCTGCAATACATTATTTACATGGGGCATATTATGTGGCGAAAAAATGTTGCATGTAAAAATTGAAACTATAATCGCAATGTTTCAATCTCTCTATATGAGCAGATAATGATGGAAAATTTGGAAAATGTGTGTAACTGGTCAAGGCGTAAACTAACCTGTGGGATGAACAATCTCATCTCCAGGTGCTGCTGATGGCTGCCGGCAGTTTCATCGAGATGCTTGCCGAATTGGGTACATTTACTACATCACTGATGAGTAAATGAGCTTAGTGCAGCAGCTTAGTGCAGCAGCTTAGTGCAGCAGCAGACAATGAAGGGTGGCAAGGTGTCTTGTAATTTCGGATCGTCGGAATGTACTGGTATATACATGAATTTTATTGCTAGTTGGCGATATACTTGTATACACACTGCATTAGCTACTGCTGCTGCTGGGCACGCACCAGCACGCACTGTATGTAGTGGGTACCGCACACTAAGTATACCCACATCATGGAGACTATACTACCCACATACACTCGTGCTATATACTTTTGTGTGTGTACGCGTATATGTAAAAGGGAAAAGTTTTTGCTAGTTTTTATATGCGACCGCGCCGCCTCCCCCCATCAAAAGTGTTGTGTGTGCTGCTGATTTATCTTGTATGTATATGATGAAAAATGTGTGGTGGCAAAAGAATGTATAGCTGCTGCTGTCAAACTGCAATCTCAACGCGCGCGGCGAATGCGATGGCTCAATCTCTCAATGGCTGGCCTGCGGCGGCGGCGGCTGGCGCTTCAGTTTAGCGTTTGGCTTATTCTACTTGCATTAGTATAGGTACTACCATTTCACTTTTTATATTCTCCTACCTAGGATATTGTTGCGGTGATTGTTGCAGCTGCATGTAGGTGAGCATCGTGGTGACTCTAGGGCAGTGTGCTGGTCGCAGCTTTGATTAAACGATTGCAACTATATGCCATTTCTTTCAACTAACCTCTTTTTTTTGCAAGTGCGAAAAAAAGACGAGATGAAAATATGAAGAGATGCAAGAGATGTAATAGTAGACGCGGGCATGGGTTCACAAACACTGGAAATCTTGCGTCAGGGTATCTGGGCAAGTCTTACAGGAGGCTGGTTCTATGATCCTCATCTGGATGTCTTTTCCAACACATTTCATCTTTATGTCTGGCTATTTTTACTTTGTTTACCTTTTACGATTTACTTGGTGAGTGTGCCTAATGAAGAGTGTTGATCAATTATTGCGCTATTTACAAGTACAATACATGGGGTCATTTATATTTTGCAGTACTTTCCTCCTACGCTTTTTGTGTGGCTTGCTTATTGTTCGGCTATTGTGGTTTTGTTTGGTACAATTAAATGTGTCAATCATGCATTGCATTGTGTCTATGATACAACAGAATGTTGCGAAGAACCAAATCAAAATTCAAGTCTGCAAAAGTTGGAAAGCGAAAAGAAGAGAGATTCTCGAGCAAAGAGAAGAGAGCAACCGCAGAATCAAGATTTTCATGGCATTGAATTGCAAGTTTTAAATGGTATGTTGCTGTTTTTTTAATTGCAAGTTGTGTAAATGTAAATTGATGACCTATAATTTGATTTCATCATCATCATCATCATCATCATCATCATCATCTGATGTTGTGTGAAAAGGAAAAACTGATACACCACCGGTAGAGTGCTCGTCACGCAATTCATACATTGAACCAAATGCACCCAATGCCGATGCTGACAGTATAACATCAGATTATACAAGGGAAAAACCCAATTCAACAATTGATTTAAAAGTTGAGATACATAGAAAAAATAGCTCTGAAAGTTCTGAAGAACCAATTGTCACTAGTGTTGTTAATGTACACAAGGCTGCCGAACTTGCTTTCCAACATGATCGCTATAGGCAGAAAAAGGTTATGGGCAGACAAAAAAACGGTTCAGAAGGGCAAATCAAACAGACTAGCTGTATAGAGTTGGAGCAATTGCCGGCAGACGAGTATCACTACTGGAAATCCAATCAAAGTGTGAAAATCCCGCATCATCAACAACAACAGCAACAACAGCAACAACAACTCGTTCATCCTTTAAGTCTCGAGACGATAAGGGGGGGCGGCGGCGGGCGGCGGGCGTCCGGCAAAGTCAACCATTCCAACGATGACAATAATTTGCCAATGCATCCAACAAGTTTGGAAACAATCAACGCTAAAAAGGTTTCACTGTCGATGCTCGTTTTTTTTTTTTACAATTCAATGAGAATGTTTTTTTTTTCGTTGTAGATTCTGCCGCAAAACACGTTGAAACGTAATCAATTGCAATTATTGCCATACCTGAGCTGTGGCTCGGAAATTGTACATCCTATTGCCGAGCAGAGTGACGAGCAGCAATATATCGTAGACACCACTGTGGATAATGATTCGGCCAATTCACGAGATGCTCTGCTCCAAGATTCGTCGACGAGACGATTTAGTAATACGAGCGTAAGTAGCTGGGATTTATCGGATAACGAGCAATACACGGGCAGTATTGTTGGTATAGATTGGCTCTTTGAAAGCGGCGAGGCAGAGCCGTGGACCAGCAAAAGTAAGCGAGTCTATTATTATTATTATTATTATTATAAATTATTATATAATTAATTGTGGTGCTCGTACATGTCGCTCAAGATTTGGCAAGTAAAGAGCCCGATTCTGGCTCGTCCAGCACCACGACCTTGAGCCTGGAGAACGAGGCTAAGCGCAAGCTGCTGCCCGTCGAGGTTGTCGAGGACGACGACGACGACGACGACGACAAAGACGACGACGACGACGACAACAGCGTCAAGAAGCGCCAGCAGCAGGGTGCTATACCAAAGCAGAGCCGATTGCGTGCCGTCGATTTGGTACCGCAGCAGCAGCAACAGCATGCCGTCGAGCAGCAGCAGCAGCAGCAGCAGCCGCCGAGCGACGGGCCGCAGCTCGCGTCGAGGCCCAAGAAAAGAATCAGCACCGCCACGAGAGAGCGGCGCCAGAGGGCCAACGCCGCCGCCGCCGCCGTCGCCACAGCCACAGCCAACTTGTCATTGCCCGTTTCCAATCGCGTGGTCGCGCCGCCGCGATACCACCACCACCATCACCAATACAATCAAGGGTTCCACCACCACCACCACCACCACCACCACCACCATCATCATCAGCAGCAGCAGCAGCAGCAGCAGCAGCAGCAGCAGCAGCAGCAGCAGCTTCAAGAGCTCGAGCACGGCAGCGGTGCATCCAGCGTCGAGATGAGCTTTCCCAGTCCCGCACCACCACTGCTCGCGGCTCTGCTCAATACTGCTGCTGCTGCCGCTGGCCAGCAGCAGCAGCAGCAGCAGCAGCAGTCACTACATGTTCCCGAGCTCAGGCTGATTAGGGCTGGCAATAATGACCAGATGCGCCTGCCCAGATCCCGCTACAAACGCCTCCACAGATCCAACCGCACCAGGCGCAGCAGACCACGTGCGCCGAGCAGCACAGGCACGCAGCAAGATCAGGAATTTATAACACTGACGCGTTTCCTGTACCACATTACTACCAATCCAGAGACGCCCGAAGACTCGTTGCATTACTTTCGAGACGATTCGGGCCGATGGCTGGTTTACAATTTTGACGAGAAGGCAGCAGCGGCCGCCGCGGCGGCGGCGGCGGCAGCTGCCACCAGCGGTACAGCGGTCAGTAGCCCCATCGACGCCGCTCACGCAGTGCTGCCGCCAAACATGTCGAGCAACAGTAGCAACAATACGGCTACAATACCCGCCGACGCCGGCGTTGACGCTGCTGCCGGCTGCGGCGGCGACGTCGGCAGCAGCAGCAGCAGCCAGCGATTGCCGCCATTTCGCCAGTTGATTACGGATTCGCTCGCCGATCGGAATCGCCGATTGCAGAGTCTCCTCGTGGGCGACAACAATAATGTGGTGAACCAGCCTCAGCAGCAGCAGCAGCAGGAAAATCTATCGTGGAACCGGTTCATCAACGAATTCATCAACTTTGACGCGGATCCCAGCAGCAGCAGCCAGCTAAAACTGAAGTCAACGCGACACTATTACAAGTGGAAGATGATTAAGATTCGATTCGATCGATTGTCTCTGCTGGCTCTGTTGGATCGTAATTTGACGGCCGTGGAGACGGTTGTGGCGACGTTGCTCGCCGTTGCCGTCGCTGGACTCGGCCTGCTGATACTTGCACGGCAATTCTACAGGGACATTTTTGCATTCATGTTTTGCTTTGTGATGGCCGGATGTCAGTATTCTCTGCTCAAGTCTGTGCAGCCGGACGCCGCCTCGCCCACCCACGGCTTTAATCGCATTGTCGTCTTTTCAAGGCCAATTTACTTTATTCTAACGGCGAGTTTGATTTTGATTCTGGACTCGACGACGACGACCACGACGACGACGACGACGGATTTTCGAATCTACGGGATACAACCGTTCAATTACAACACGCAAATCAAAAATGTGCTGCTAATTTTCTTGCTCAGTTTCCCGATAGTTTTCTCGCTAGGCCTCTTTCCGCAAATCAACACTTGGCTAATGTACTTGTGCGAGCACATTGACATTCACGTGTTTGGCGGCACGGCCACGACCTCACTCGTGTCGTCGGTTTATTGCCTGGCGAGGAGCGTCGTCACGGTAATGACCCTCTACGGGTTTGCTTACGGTGCCCTCGTGGAGCAGCCCAAGTCTTCGCAGCACATACTCTTTTCGATTTTCGTGGGTCTGCTCGTCGCCGTGTCGTATCATCTGAGCAGGTCGTCGTCGGATCCGAGCGTCATATGGGACATTTGCAAGGCAAATCTGTGGCCGCCAGAGATTTATTTGGTCGAGAAACGGCAGCAGCAGCAGCAGCAGCAGCAGCAGCAGCAGCATAAAGAGAAGAAAAAGGACGCCGATCCACTGCCTCAAAAGTTACGGTCCACGGTAAAGGCGAGGCTAAAGAATGACCTGATTGCGTGCTCGGTAATGTGTATACTGAGCTTTGCCATCCACTCGTCGACGGTCTTTAGTGCTCTGCAGCCGGAAATAAACCCGGTGCTGTGGGCCTTTACCGGCGTGCTCGGGCTGCTGCTGCACTATGTGCTGCCGGAGCTGCGGAAGCAGCTCCCCTGGCTGTGCCTCGCTCGGCCGGTGCTGCGCTCGCACGAGCATTCGCAATTTGAGGTGCGAGAGCCCGTACGGATAATGTGGTTCGAGCGGATGCACGTGTACCTGTGCTTTTTCGAGCGCAACGTGCTGTACCCGGTGGTGTTTATCGGGGCGCTGACCGAGTTTGCGCCGCACATTTGCCTCAAGTTTGGGCCGAGCTGGGGCGCCCTCGTGGTCGTAGTGTGCGGCTTAAAGTCGCTGCGCTCGGCCTACTCGGACTCGAGCACGCGCTACCTCGTGCTCGTGTTTGCCGTGCTGCTGTTTCGCCGCGACTTTTGCGCGCTCAGCGAGAGCTTCCTCCTCGACTATAGCGTGACGGCCGTGCTGTTTGCCAAGGTGCACGAGCTGCTGCTCAAGATTCGCTTCATCGTCACCTACATTGCGCCCTGGCAAATCACCTGGGGCAGCGCCTTTCACGCCTTTGCCCAGCCGTTCTCGGTGCCGCACTCGGCCATGCTCTTCCTCCAGGCGGCCATATCCGCCCTGCTGAGCACGCCGCTCAATCCGCTGCTGGGCAGTGCCATTTTCATCACCTCCTACGTGCGACCCGTCAAGTTTTGGGAGCGCGACTACAAGACGAGGCGGGTGGACCACTCCAATACCCGCATGTCGCAGCACCTGGAGCGCAATCTCGGCGCGGACGACAACAACCTCAACTCGATTTTTTACGAGCAGCTGACTCGCTCGCTGCAGCACAGCCTCTACGGGGACCTGGCGCTCGGGCGCTGGGGCGCCGTGGAGCAGGGCGACTGCTTCCTGCTGGCCTCCGACTACCTCAACTGCCTCGTGCACGTGATTCAGCTGGGCAACGGCCTCGTCACCTTTCAGCTGCGCGGCCTCGAGTTTCGCGGCACCTACTGCCAGCAGCGCGAGGTCGAGGCCATATCCGAGGGCATCGAGGACAACGACAACTGCTGCTGCTGCGAGATGGGCCACCTGGCTCACGTGCTCAGCGTCAACGCCGCCTTTGGCCAGCGATGGCTCGCCTGGGAGGTGGCCAGCGCCAAGTACGTGCTGGAGGGCTACTCGATATCCGACAATTCCGCCGGCTCGATGCTCCAGGTGTTTGACTTTAGAAAGGTGCTGGTCACCTACTACGTCAAGAGCATCATCTTTTACGCAGTCAGATCGGGGGGCGCCAAGCTCAAGCACTGGCTCGTCGACAATCGGGAGATTTGCGAGGCGCTGAAGCAGACGCTGGAGCGCAACTTTGTGGATCTGGATCCGGTCTTTAACATGAACATCGACGAGGACTTCGACTTTCGGGCGAGCGGCATCACGAGGAGCAGCTTTTGCAACGTTTACCTCGACTGGATTCAGTTTTGCGCGGGCAAGCAGCCGGACAAGACGATCGAGAGGTCGCGCGACTCGGCCCTCGTCTCGCTGTGCCTGGCCCTGAGCTTGCTGGGCAGGCGCGTGCTCGGCGCCGCCTCCCACAACACAGTCTCCAGCGTCGAGTTTTTCCTCTACGGCCTGCACGCCCTGTTTAAGGGCGACTTTCGCATCACGTCCGTGCGCGACGAGTGGGTGCTGCACGACGTCGACCTGCTGCGCAGCGTGGTGGCCAAGGGAGTGAGGATGGCCCTGAAGCTCCACCAGGATCACTTTATGAGTCCCGACACTTACGAGGAGGCGGCGGCCCTCTACGAGGCCATCGACAATCACGATCGCAATCTCGTCATTAGCCACGAGGCAGATCCGCTCTGGAGAAACGCCATACTCGGCGGCGCTCCCAGTCTCTTGGCGCTCAGGCACGTGCTGGACGACGGCATCGACGAGTACAAGGTGATTATGCTCAACAAGCGCTTCCTCAGCTTTCGCGTCATCAAAATGAACCGCGAGTGCGTTCGCGGGCTGTGGGCCGGCCAGCAGCAGGAGCTGGTTTACTTGCGCAACCGTAATCCCGAGCGCGGCTCCATACAAAATGCCAAACAAGCGCTGCGCAACATAATCAACAGCTCGTGCGACCAGCCCATCGGCTATCCGATCTACGTGTCGCCGTTGACTACGAGTTTTGCCGAGACCAACGAGCAGCTGTGCTCCATAACGGGTGGCGCGCTCAGTCTCACGGCCATCAAGGATTGCGCGCTCAATTTGTGGCGCCGGGTGAGGCGGCGGTGCGGCCAGGGCTGCTCGTCCGGTGGCACGGGCTCACAGGACGACGGCGGATTTGGCAACGATGGAGTTTACGCCATGACTACGTACAATACGTATATGCAGTCGCAATCGATGCAGGACTCGAGCAGCGCGGTAGCGGGCTTTGGCTCACTGGCCCGAGGGGGCCAAGGCGGGGGCGGCGGAGGGGCCGCGGCCAACGCGAGCTCGCTGGCTTCCGTGATGGCTGCTGGCAAACCGACCAGTTCCACGCTCGCGAGTTTGGCCGGTCTGCTGAGCAGCGGCGACGTCCATAAAGCCGACAAGGACGAGGCTGCTGTATTGCAACGAGTTTTAGTGAGTACTTGCGTTTTTATTGCCAAATTGTCGACATGTCGTA
>JAWWMK010016130.1:0-20626 GCA_035047105.1 Galeopsomyia nigrocyanea | reverse complement strand
CGAAATTCCGTGTTTTTTGTCCTTTCGATTGCTGCCAAAGCTTTGCTAATTGCTGTAGACGGACCGCTGACGAACCAATCGACGCGCAAAATCTCAAGTTTTGTCACTATGTAAGTCTCATTTTTATGCGATTTTTTTTCAAAAAGTTATACATTTGGGAAGCAATGTGCCTATGTTTTTCAAACCGATAGTAGTTACACATTCTATGAAGTGAGCGAGTCTTATCACGCACCTGCGTATACAAAACTATTGCGCAGTTTTATTGTCACGACAAAAGTCGAATAAGCGTCTTTCCAAAATTAGAATAATTTATGTAGTAATAAATTACGTACCTCATACCTACAAAAAATACGCTGCCAGCTGCTCTGGCGGAATGCTTTCTTGGAGGTCCCAGATATTTTTAGTTTATTTATTTTTTAGACAAAATGGCTCTCAAGCGTTAAGGAATTCGAAAATAATACAAATTAACAGCATTTTGCGCATGACAATGATTCACATACCTGACACCTAAAAAGATGGATTGTTTAAAAATGAAATTACTCTGGTTCCTTATGTCCAAATTTTGCACGCAACATCTCATTTTAAAGCTGCTTTAATAAGCTTTAAAATGAGCCCTCGCACGTTAATAAATTCATCATACATCCAAAGTTACAACAGTATACACCTAAAAACCCTTAAATAATACCTAGATTTTTTCAACAAAAAAGTTGTAGCGAAAAAACAGAAAATTTGAAAAAAAAAGCGAAAACAAAGCTTCCTCTCCAAGGACGCAAAACATTGCTATAAGTAAAGATTTGTCGAGATAAATTTTATAGAATTCATCGAGGAACAACTCGTTTTGAAGCTGCTTTCATAAGCTTTAAAAAGAGCCCTTATACGTTACCAAATTTATTTTTGATCCAAAGTTACAACAATTTGCGCATAATACAGCTATCATTTATTTGTTCAAATCTTTAGTTATGCCTCACTTGCTGTACTGCTCACCAATCTGGCGTCCATCGGTAAAAAACCTGACACGTAAGTTGGAAAGTATACAGCATAATCTATTTAGATTCGTAGCCTATAAACTACGTACTCCTATTGACTATAATTGTCATGAATATTCGATTTTTGCTGAAAGCCTCGAAATGCCCACAATTGCCACGGTTCATTATGTTCAAGATTGCGTAATGTCGTTTAAAATAATTAATAATTGCATAACGTGTCCGGAATTGACGAATAAATTTGAGTTTCGCATAGTATCATATAACTTACGATCTTTTCGGGTTCTGAAGGAATACCACAATCATCTTAATATAGGCTTCAATGCAACTTTAAACAGAATGAGAAGACAATGGAATGTTCTTCCGGACTCTTTTCATTCATTTCAACGTGTTCACGAATTTAAATCTGCATTATATGATCTGGCAGCTGCCTACGGCTGACTTAGTTATAAGTTTATTTTTAATATTATACTATTTGTAAACTTTTTGTAAGGGACTTTATCCAGTCGGTTTGTCAAACCAAATAAATAAATAAATAATAGTGAATAACATACATTACATCTAAAAAAAAGTAGAGTTGCTATGATTTCAAATATCTCAGGCTGAATGTTACCGAATTTATCATGCGACGAAGATTGTTTTAAAGCTGCTTTCCTGTGCCTTAAAATGAGCCGCCGCCAAACGTTGAAAAATTCATTGCCAATACAAAGTTACAGCAATTTACGCTTCATAATTCCGCATGAATCACCAATCATTTTTTAAAAATCGCTGTTGAAAAACAGCTGTAAAATTTTTTCTAGTCAATGGATCTGCTTGAAAACCATTTTCTCATCTTCGTTCACCAATTTTCAAATATATAAAAAAAGATTCATCAACATCCATCGAGTAGAGAAGTCATACCGATTGACAGTACACATTCACACGTCCATACACACAGACAGTGACACCATAAAACGTAACTTTGTCCTCTCCCCATGATTTCTAATGAAAGATATATAAAAAAATTATTCATTGATTACATGCAGGAGGTCTAGATCTTACAATAAAAATAAGATTGAAGCATAAAATGAGAAAAACAAAAAAATTATAGCAAAAAAAAAACCCAAATTTTCAAAAAAAGCGAAAACAAATCTTCCTTTCCAAGGAAGCAATAAAAGCTCAATCACTTTTAAAATATTTCAGAGAAACTAATGGAGCTTTATTAAAATACATTGAGCATCTGCTACGTATTTTTCAATTTCCATCAAGATAGAAAACAACCGTAGAACGAAAATTGAGAGTAGCCAGAGCGACAGATCTTTCATAAAACGAAGTCGAATTTATTGATTGCTTCAAAGTGGAGCGACCTTTCCTGCGAGTCTCGGAGGCCGAGGATAGATTCGTTGGATCGTATCCAACACCGCGTAATCAACTGATCAAATATGTACGCGCCGACAGTGAGGAAAAGAAGCCAAGAACGGAAAATTGAAGAAAAGTTCTGTCGTTACGAATAGCTGCAAGCCAGAGGCAAATTGGATCATCAAGGCTTGAAGCTCGAAATCGAATTACGCGTTTCCCTTGCCTCGACAGACGAGAATGAATGAAGTGCATACTTCGGCGATTCAATGTTATTGTTGGGCTTGAAGTGAAATCGTATGGTGAGCCAACTACTCGAATAGCCTGAAGAATGTTTGCTTTCGACGAGCAAATGTTTGACTTGGCAGATAAAACGTTGATGATGAATTTACGCTAACTATTAACTGGTACTTATTTTTTTAATTCTGTTATATTAGCTAAATATTTTATTTTCACCTCAAAAAGTTAGTAGTAGTCAATTGAAGTTTTTTTTATAATTACACTTGAAAATGTTAAATGAGTTCTCAACAGAAATCAAATTGGTCTAATTTTAACAGTACCAAAAATTTCTCTTACATAAGTAGACAATTGTTCAACAATATTACTGCAACTTCAAATTCGAATAGTTTCGTTATATCTCGACCGAAGAGTAAAACTTACAATACAGTGAAGAAGTTGCTGCATTAAGTAGAAGATAATTCAATTGGTATCTAAATTCAGTTGAGTTTCGAGTAAAACGGAAGTTTTCTCAACTTTTGTTCGTGTGGATGTAATGAACTTGAAACTTTCAAATTTCTTGGATAAATGTTAGTTTTGATAACAAGTTACTAAGCCACTTGTAAAAAATCATTTTCTTCGGCACTTCGTTTTGCAATAAAAATATTTCAATTGAAAATGAATTAAAAAATTTATTAAAAAAAAACTATTATACATTTTCTAAATTTAGCCAATAATCCTTTCACAATAGCGCGTCATTCTACCGATTTCAATTTGCAATTGAACTGACCCCTCGTAATCTTCATAATTATTAACAAAAAATAAAAAAAATAAGCAAACGAACGACACAATTGAATCAAAGCAATAGTAAAGTGGAAAAGGCTCTTAAATGCCAGCACGAAACTCGAGCCAATCACTTGAAGTGAGAGAGAGAGAGAGAGAGAGAGAGAGAGAGAGAGAGAGAGAGAGAGAGAAAGCAAGAGGCCGGGATATAGCTGGGAGTCTATCAATTTGGTGCGAGCCGCGTGCCAGGTCAGACAGTGTACACTCCAAAGCCCCATGGCATGTGCACCACTACACCGCCAATATCGATCATTGCGGCCAGAGAGAGAGCGAGAGAGCGAGAGAGGAGTACAGTCTCTATCCCTTTCTCTCTGTCAGCCGTCCACGAAGAGAGAGGGAGAGAGAGGCTTTTCAACTGAGCGACAATGGGTAAATCCGGCCGATTGAGTAGCGCACGCGACGGCATCTTCGAGGCTTCTTATGCTCTGCCTCTCTTTCTCTTTCCCGCAACGTACGTATAACGACTACTTGGGCGCGAGGATTTTCTGCTGCTTTTTGGGTTGCACTGTGTAAGGGGGCACTTGTCATGTAAATTATCTGACATTTGCGTGTGAGCTCTCTAATGGTTTTATACGATTTCATCACTTCCTGTTCCAATATATAATACTGAAAGCACAGTTTGGATAGTTTTTGAATGCTGATGGGGAAAATATAAAGCTCAAAAGTTATTTGTTTAATTGTGAGGCATAATCATGAGTTTACTTTTACACAACAATCATCAAGAATTTAAAAAAAAAATAAATTCAAATGATCCGCATACAGAATTTATATATTTAATCAATAGAAAATAATTGTATTAATCCAAATGTAAGCCGACATGACATTGCCAATCACTTTCGTGAATGACACATTACGAGTTGTTTATCACTAACAGATCACTAGAAATATCTGTCCATTAGAGTGACAATGAAAAAAAAAATTTTCCCTGAGCTTTATTGCACATGTCACATAAAGAGAAACTTAGTATCGTATTACCGAGGCACGAGCCCTTGACAAATGATTATCCGTCAAGTTATTAAGCAGCCCGACAATGCGGACGAAAGCACTATTTCCATGATTTATTAGCCTGCAATAATAATGAATGCGACTCAGGCTGTGTTGTATGTATCGCCGCGTAAAAAAAACCTCTTAGCTTACTTGCTCATAAAGTATTTACGAGAGCATTAATTAACTCCTCGCTATACTTTTAAAAGCTCATTAAGCTCCTCGATAAAATATGTATGTTTTTTTCGGTTGGGCATGGATGCGAGAAAAAAAAAAACAATGTCTGCAATGCACACAGTTACACACCTTGTTGTTTGGCATTGCCGGTGTCGGCGAGGAGAAGTTGAAGCACAAACCAAAGCCCGTACAGTAACATCGTCGTTCATGGAAAATCGTAGCACTGTTTTGTTCACCAGAGAGCTTTGTAACGTGTCGACCGAGGCATGGCGTCTACATGTTGCTTGCGATAGACGAACGAAAAACAAAAAAAATACACCGAACGAGGCTAAAAACGGAACGAAACCCAACGAAGATTCGCGTGCTGCAGTCGTGGCTCACGACTCGTGTGATACTGGCGATGCCTGTGAAACTCACCCCCAGTGTGTTTTCCTCGCCGGTAGCTCAACGCGCAGGTTCACCCCCCACTCTCGAGCTTTTGATGGTTGCTGCGTTTGTGTGTGCGCCTGATGGTTGCAACTTTTTTTTTTGCTTTTGCAAATGTTGTTGTGTACTTCGGAAATTGCGTGGATTGATCCCATTAGTCCAATCGAGTGAATTTTGATTGCGATTAAAACGTTTCTTTTTCAAAAAAATTTTGTTTTTCAGTTAGTGATTTTTACAGTGTTTGAAGCTTGCTGGATATTAGAAAAGTAAGTGAGAGATGTAGCGGTATAATTTTGCTGTTTCTTGCATACTTTTTTTAAATCTTGCTTGCAGTGTTTCGCCAAATATTTTTTTTTAAATTATAATTTCTTTACTTTTGCTGAATTTATCTTTACAAAGTTGAAAATAATATATTTTCGCAGTGAATTGATACAATGTTTTATCTCACATTTTAATTTTACGTTATTGATTTTACGTTTGATCAGATGTATATATTTTAGATGGATTTTCCATTTGTACAGCTAATGTAACGCTGTAACGCAATATTATTTTCAATGAAATTTATACTGTTCGATGCGTTGTATGATTTTGTAAATCAACCCTGTTTCTCTTTTACTTGATTTTCAAGGGAATATATTTAAATTTTTAAATTCATATGAAATGTATACATGTCGATTTCCATAGAAACAGAAATTCAATAAAATACGTTGCAAGTCTAACTGACCCACACGTCAAGGTACAAACTTAAAAATTTTTTGTATTACTTTCTCATGAGTTCGAACACGCATTCGATAAACCATTACAACCCATCCAAAATTAAAATTCAACTTTATGATCTACGCTAAGCCAATTATACTTAGGATTTTTTATACGCACCAGTCGACGGTACGTACAGAACGTTCCTATATGTCATTGCCCCGCGCGTGCGGAATGTGCAACGTAGAGCACAGATAGTAGAGAGGCTCAAAGGAGGAACGAACGGAAGCCTTATTGTTGGTGGGGCACGCACGCGAGAATTTATGCTCGGCTGGCTGCCCGAACCCAGGCTTACTCTACTTTGCGTATAATTTTCTACAAGCGGCTTTTCAATGCGCTTCTTACTTTTTTTTTTCATTACTTTGTTTTTGTTTGTTTCTAGCATTACGACCCGAGAAAATTGGTCTGGAAAAAAAGTAAGGGCAAAACGAGTGTTCCGCAGGGCTTGCAATTAGCGAGCAAACGAAATTTTATTTGTTTGTTGGTTGCGAGGAAAGGGATTGACCGGCAAACGATAACGGGGTTATACTGCTAGCTTGGTAATTATTTGAGTTGCATACGGAAATTAACTGACGAAATAAAAGTAAAATAATTGTGTCGAATCATTTTTTTGATTGCTGCGGAGATAAGAACTAATTTTTTTTTCCTTGCGAACGTTACGGAAAAAAAAAGATATTAATTGAAGCACTGCTTTTGCCAGAGATTACGAAAGCTTCGCGTGTGCCATTGTTTTTTTCTCTTCAAGAAATTGAAGGAAAAAAAGCAGGGCAATGGCTTTTGTGTGAGGTGTGTGGGCGTGTGTGTGTGTATGAAAGTGCCGCGAGGGCAAACTACGCACCTCACTCACTTTGCCGCCAACTGCTCGAAGGCTTTGAGGAAGCGCTTGGGGGAAAATTCAGCACGTAATTTCTCTAAGAGCTCTCACATATGACGACCAACAAAAATCGCGTGTAGCCCTATCTAGGTAGAGAGAGGACGAGAGCGAAAAGCGTGGCTTTACTGGTAAATAACACCGAATCTAGAACGTGTTTATCAAACGAGAATATTACCGCACTGCTTTTAGTTTTATATAAAATGCAAAGCTCGCCGAGTTTGCCTGCGTTTTAGTTGCTCGGAATTTCGGAGTAGGCCGGCTGTGTATGACCTCTGGTGATATTGCATGCATGGTTGGGTTCTCTGGCTAATTTTTCGAATGAGAAAGTAGTGCGGCTTTTAGTGGTGTATTTTTCACTCTATTCGGAATTAGGACTTTTTTTTATTAATAGTATAATTTTCTTTTCTTTCTCATCGTTGGGATGAAAATTGATTGTGAGAGTAAGTTTTTAATCTTTTTTTCTGAGACTTTTTTTTTTATAAAGTCTACGTTATTCATCAACGTCACGCGCGAGTTTGGTATGAGCACATTTTTATAAAGTTCGAATTTCATCTTAACTTTACAAATGGCTTTCTTTGAAAAAAAAAAAAAGAATAAAAGACCCGTAAATTCTTATGAAAATAAAACTTTAAAATTGTCCTACTTTAACTCCAAGTCTTGATCAATTCCTAGTAAAGAGTTTTTTTAGCATAGCAAATTATTATTGAATCTCGAGTTGAAACTGAAAAATTATTCAAACCTACATTCTGATCTAAAAATTATAGATATCACGCCAACATCATAAAACTGCAATCGCCTTAAATTCTTCTTATCATTTCTACATTCTCTTTCTTATATCATTTCCTCTTCACTCTTGACCTCTTTCTCCATCCAAACAGTTTCCAAACGATCGGTCAAGTTGCCACAGGCTCGGAATGATAAATTAGCTGTGATAATGTTATGCCGAATCCATCCGTAATTTCTCGACTATATCATGGCGTGTTCCCGTGAGCTCAATGTATCTTACCTCTCTCTCCCTCTCTCTCCAGGCGATTCTTCTCCATCGCCTGTCTCGCCGCATGTGCCGGCAATATTCTCCTCGCGTCATTGCGCCTCTCTCTCTCGCATGGAAATGCGTCGGGCGCTCGTCGTTTATCATATCCGTCGAGTAAATGCGCCCCCGTGACTCTAGAGAATTTTCGCGCCTTCATGCTCCGATGCGATATTTACCTTTTACTCTGTATATACCAAGTTTCTCATACACCTTCTCTTTCCCTCCCCGATGATAGAGTTGTTGTCAATATTGATGAATCGATCGTGAGATTTTCTATTCTGCAGCGAGTTGTTGGAACTATCAGAATGCACTTGGGTTGGGATAAGTTTTGATTTTCGAAATAGATCCTTACACAATTGCCTACCAATAATTTTACTTTTTTATTTTAATAACAATTATATTTGATTGTAGATACATAAAAAATATTTTTTTATAACGACAGAGGTAAAACTTATCAAAACCAATTTCAAAAGCCCATCACGTCTCTACCGAACGAAAAGCAAGTATAAGAAAAAAAAAAGTCCTTCGATAAACTCTGAAAAGCAGCTAGCGCGCGCTTTTAATCACGGAGTAACTTTGCTTTAGCAGGAGTAGAGAGAGAGAGAGAGAGAGAGTGAGAGAATCAACTAGACTGCAACTACGCGGCGGAAACACTTTTCCGAAAGCGGCCAAGTGCGGATGATGTATGAAGCGCTTGCTGGCTCGAAGCAAAGTGCGAAAAGCTAACGCTTGACGCGTATCGGATTGCGCCACGCCACGCCACACGCCGACGGTATTTATGTTGCGACGCGCTGCGCCGTTTGATGCATCGTTTTGCTCAACCTTGAACTTTTGTTGCGGCTGAAAAAAAACTTTCGTTCAAGAAAATTGCTTTCTTTTCTTTGGTTGACCAAAGCTGTACAAATTTTTCAATTTACTCTGCGTTGAATGGGCTTTTGTAAGTACTCTTTCTTAAGAGCTTTCAGAGTTATTGAAGTTGAAAAAGTTTTGTTGGAGGATTTTTTTTTGTTTTGTTTTGGAAAGGTGGTGAAGTTTGATTGAAACGGTTTTCCACGTAAAGAGCTAGTTAATTTTTTTCAAAAGCTCTTTTTCCAAGAAGTGGCGAGTATTTCATGTTTCAAAGAGGGATATTGGCACGTATTTACAGCTTTTTTTACTTTGGATATATATAAAGGCTAAAATAAAATCGTTGCATGTTTTATGTTTTTTATTTATTCCGATTAATTTTTATTTTTATTTATTATTATTACAATCCGCTTCAGTATACATGCAAACAAATATTCTGCTTCCGGATCAATGATTGGCAAATATGTACCGTGTTAATATTCCTTGAAAGGCATATATCCAATGCACATCAAAAGTGTAAATATTCACTTGTGCACATATTTGAAAATAATCGTTATAAAAATACTTCAAACGAAAGCTTTTCATACGAAATAAAACTTTTTCTTTCGACCAAGCGTAGCATAGCAAAAACTGACGCACGGCTTCGTTATAAAGGCACACGGAGTTTAAACATTATTAGCTAACGCCAATCGAGCGATCAGCAAGCTCGCCAAGGTGATTTATAGCTTGTCGCGTACACCTGATCGTCTCCCGCGCTTGATCGCGCGCCGTAGAGTTGAAAGTGTCACTGCTGGACTTGAGCTTTTTTATGCTTGAAGATTGATCGGATCTGCTATACATACACAGTTATGAATTTTGAAAGGAATAAATTTTAGTCTTCTTATTCCTTGTTAAATCTAAAGTTATCTATATTTTTCCAAGAAGAGGCACAACCAATAATCCACCATATCCCCGTGTAATGATCACGCAATATACAAACAAAAAGGCAAAATAATTCCCTCGCAAAAACAAAGCTCTGAAAATGAGCTTTTCTCATTTACCGCGATTCCGCGGCTTGCGCGCGGCGGCGAACAACGCGTAAAGTTTTATACGTGTATATACACCCTCCTCCTTCGGGGCAAACTTTGGGCGCGCTTATATCTCCCTCAGGGGAGAGGCAAAGGCAGACAAAGCGTGTTAAAGCCGCGAGCGAAAGAAGCGCTAAGTGAAGTATCGGCGCCGCCTCGATGATCGCGTCGGCGCATGGGAGGAAGAGGAGGAGGGGAAGGAGAGAGCCTTTCGATTTCACCCCTATTTACTCCGGCAGCCGGAATCGAAGCGGAAGATTATAATTTCCTGATGCTTCACATTGACGCTCTCGCGCGCAGGCCGAAAATAGAGAGCTAAGTATTACGATAGCGACGTGAAAAGTCGTGAGAAATTTTCATATATATTGTCGGTGGAGAATTAAATCGATTTGGATGATCAGCAGCTGGCGCCCGGAGAAATTTATTCAGAGTTTATTGGATTTTATCAAATAACATCAATTATTAATTGAAAAAAGTTGCATCGTTTACTTAAAAATAAAATTATTCGAACCTTTCAAATCACATAGTAAATTTCATTCCCGCAAGTAAACAAACTCTTACCAGTGAAATTCGAACAACTTTGTCGCAATCGCATCGATAAGAGCACCGGAGAAAAAAAAAGAAACACAAGAAAAGAGCAAAATAAACTCACACTTCATTCCGTCGTAAAACGCGGATCCGTATATACGCGCGCGCAATTTTCCGAGAGCGTAAAACGACACGGGCTAAGAGAGCCGATAGAGCATTAGAAATGATTGCTTTCAAGAGCGAGCTTGAAAGCTTCTCTTTTTATGTGTGCCGCATTAGATCAGTTTGCTATTTCGAAGCTGATAGTCTATAGTATCGCGCGACAATTTGCTTGCGTATATTGTCTTAATTTGATATCGAAATTTTTATGTTTTATATAGAGTAAATTAGAATTTCTCGAAGTATTCGTAATTTGTCATTAATCGGACAATCGGAAGAATATTTTATTTTTATTTATTTTAAGGTGCTTCACGGACTGAACAGTCCTTTACATGAATATACAATGTATATCATTCATTCAATTGTAACAATTGTAATATAATAATAGTAAGTACAAAGATCTTATAAGTATAATAATGAGTTAGGATATAAAACATCTCCGATTTTTCCATAATGTAATATGACGAAGATTTTGTCCAGCGATGTGTGTACGTTTACTAGATGGATGTCGTTATTTTTGATACGTGGAACAGGGTCTTTACCGTGACCCCAGACCTCCTTATGTGAAACATGTACCTTACACGAAAACGCTCTTTAAGCGAATTGTAACACAGTATGAAGGTAAATTATAAGCTTAAACAGTGAAACATGATAGCAATGAGCGTAATATAGATTCAAATCGAATGTCCAACCAAAATCGTTGTCCTAATAGAAAATTTGTTCGTACCCTACATGCGTGTTTCCCTATACTGCCACTGCTGCACTCAAACTGAATGTATCAGTTATTCCAGCGCATAAAAATTTATTTTCACTTTTTTACGCATACACGCTGGCTCTGCTGCTGTGTCTATAGCTTCAAGAAACACAATGCGATCGAGAATTTTCTTCGTATCGAAGTAGCACTCGTGGGCTTACGGGAAATAGCTTTACCGGAGGATTTCACGTCTCCCTTTCTCTCTCTCTCTCTCTGGTGCGCGCGCGCGAACTAAAACTGGAATATAAGCGTCACAGTCTTTATATGAAAGAGAATAAACGCCGCTCGTGTGTCGAACGGAATACCGTTGGCTGTTTTTTTTTATTTTTCCCGAAGGAAAGAAAAACTCGATTTCTACGTTTGGAAAATAACAGGCGATTATCTTTTGCTTTGATTGGCGGGTTTGGTATACTTTATTGATATCTAATTTTGTGTATCTAATAATGTAATTTTAGCGTTTGCTCGTAAAGTGTCTTTTAAAATAAGTAACACTGATATTATCAATTAATCGAATCGCATAAAGAAAACATTATTATTTGTCGATACACCTTGAATTGCTACTAAAGATAATATTTGCTAGGAAGGATAGCATCGTTGAAACTCCAATAATATCGCATTATCCTTTATCGATTTCATTGTCGGCTTGTCTACAATGGAATCGTAAAGATATCCTCTTATCTCGAGAGCAAAATGATGCTTAACGTTTAAGGCAATCGATTTTGAAGATTAGTAATGTCCGATGTATAACAGCTATCATAAATACTATATGATGTTTAACGTTGACAAACACTTGAAAATTGATATTCTTATATTCTCCAATAATTCGTTATTCATCCGAAATGAAAGTAGGTCAAATATGCGGTTTTCATAAAGACACGCAAATGCACGAGAAATTTGTGGAAAACTCTCGAAAGCAACGCGTATGAAAATCAAAGCTCAACCCAATTCAAACATTTAGCCCCGGCCGCTCGCAGGAAGTATGAAATATCTCACCGACGCTTTTTGGCAAAGGATTTTTCCCTCAAATATTTTTCCTTCTAATCCATCCTTTGCCGTTGCATTTACTCTTTCTCGCTCGGAAATTGCACGCGATCAAAGTGAATTCTTGAAAGTCAAGTTGCCGCTCGCTTTTCTCTCTCTTTCGGTCGCTCATAGGAAATGAAAAAGTCGAGGCAAAACTTTTGGAGATTGCCACGATCAGCCGCTTAAAAAAAGAGAGAGAGAGATAAAGAGAAGAAGGGAGTATGGAAAACCGCGCGCAAAAGTTTCGCAATTAACGGTGACGGAGTGGGTTGGTGCGCGCGCAACACTAGTGCTGCTGCTGCTGGGCTCTTGTGATGTATTTTAGTTTGGAGTCACGCGGGTGCTTCGCGCACAAGCCTACTCCTTCTTCGGGTTATCCTTCAGTTTTGAGGAAGTTAGCCTCATTAAGATTTCGCGGTGGGGAGAGAAAAAGGAAGATGCTGGGTTGAAATTATGAGGTGCAGTCTGTTGTGCCGAAAGTTTTTCAAACTCAACGACAACGTTGGTTACAATAACTTTGTTATAACAATCAAATTCTGCCGCAGCAGTTTGCGCACGCGGCAACGTATTTGCTCTGACTTTGTATTTGCAAAAGGAATTTCGTAGTAACGCTGTTACATCGCTGAAAGCATACTGTAGATTTCAAAAGCCTGCTGCAATTCCAAGTTACGCGAATTTCCCAAAATTGTCGCACAGATAGGCTCTTCTCTCTCTCTCTCTCTCCCTCTCTCTCGTCATGCCACTCTAAAATTCCATATTAGCGCTGCACTTTCGCGGTTTGCCTCGTTTCGTATGGATGCTGCTACTGCTGGCTGAGCGACGAATGTATCGCGCATGACTGGAGGATATAATTCGAGAATGCGCGTATATATACGAGAAAATGGGCCGCCGCCGCCGCGCTTGCAGCCGCTATATACAGCTAATTAGACTTCTATGCGACAACGTGATGCGCATTATTCGGCAAATTGAGTTGCCTCCTTTCTCTCTCTCTCTCTCTATCTCTTGTATGTTATGTACTGTGCGTGTACGTCTTGGAACTGCCGAAAGAGGGAAAATTCGGAGGAGAGTTCTGCAATGGAAATTAGCGACGGATTCTCTCCTCGCTTTGTCGCGACGATTCTCAGTTGTAGCAACTGTCTTTGCAACTATTCTCTCGAAAATACATCTTTCCTTTGTTTCAAAAGGAACCTTGATTTGTTATATCCTTAGACATTTATTTCTTCAAGACATTGCTTTCTCTCCTCGAAAAAAAGAGTAATGACAAAGCATGTTAACCTCGGTATCAATCGTTAATTCACTCCCCCAATTTTATCAGTGAACCCTTCAGCCTAAATTATCCTTCGAAAACAATGCGCTAGACCCACCCTTCCTATCTTTGACTGTGCCCTTCATCCGTCAACTCCTTCTCCGCATGGAAAACTCAATGGAGCGTCTAAGACTCCCACGACGCGTAAAGTCTCGTTAATGGGATATCGATCCGTCGGCAGCTATATATATCGACAACAAACGCATCTTTTGAAACCGCTCCGGTTGAAAATCAGGCGTTAATTATACCGACTTACTATGCGAATCCTAAACAAATTTCATTTCCTACTGCCTGGAGTTTGCTTCTGGTTTAAATTGCCGAGAGGCAGAGACTCGGATGTACGTACGGGAACGAATTGAAGCTTTTATACCTTTTGAAATGTCGAGGAAATCGGAATACGATTGCTGGAAAATGTATGTAATTATATTTCCTCGATAGTGTTCTTCAAATATATAAAGGGTTTCGAGAAACAAACGTCGATCATACAACGCATTTGCCAACTCTATCATAATTTATCTCTGTCACATTGTCGAAACAAATTGGCAGCGATCATTCAAAAAGCATAAAATCCAAGACAAAGAAATGCGAGCGTCGAGTCGTTATCATCCCTTTGGAACATCTCGGGAAAAAACTTTAACATCGAGACGTCGAGTAATTCACATTTATTTCTCATCAGCGGCAGATAAGTCACGAGCTAACGCGCGCTCGCTGCCAGTAGACAAATCTCCATTGCTTTCTCTCTCTTTCTCTCCCTCGACTTTCTTGCAAAAGTTTTTCAAGCAGTAGTACTAGTAGTATCTGAGCGACTAAAGCGCCCAGCGGAAGATCTGTCGTCGTCCATCATTACGCACAATGGACGCGAGAGTCGAGGCCCCCAAGATAGGAAGCTTTTACTGATTGGTTGCAAAGTTTAAACCTGCTCTCTCATTTGCGAGTAAATTACGCGAGGGATCGAATCGTTACGTTGCTGAAATGTTCCATTATTCTTTGTTTTGAATTTGTAAGGTAGTTTACGTTAACTTTTTTATTTGAGCATAGTTATTGAAAAAAAAGAACGTATTTTAAACTGGAATTTGTTTCGACATAAATCTTTTGTAATTCAAAAGTCAACGGACTTACACAGCCCCTTTAGCGTTGAAAAATACGAATTCGGGCTGTAGAGTCATTTCTATGATCGATCGTTATGTAGCCACTTGAGTCGTGGAAAATTTGAAATTAAAATATCGTCCGTCGTCAGCTCGTTCCTCCCCTCCCACCATTTTTACATTATTTTTTTTTCTTTTCGTATCGACGAAAAGTGGCGTATCGCCGGAAGGCGTTCGATTGCGATAAAGTTCTTCCTCTCGATACCCCGATGACGGCGGCATAAAGGCGAGATTGATCGGGGCTTTCCTTAGCGGCGCGCGACAAATGGTCTCTCCCCGCGGGGGCGTCTCTCTTATTCTCTTTTTCTCGCGCTATCGTCGTCGCGACGACGCTTGGCTTTAAGAAAAAAGAAGAAGAGAGAGGGGAAAGTGACGTGTGAAAGCCGTATGAGAGACGCAAGCTTTTTCTTAGCTGTGGAATGAAAAAAATTTTTTGGCTGGCGTTGAGAAATTATTTGACAGAGGGTCATTCTTTTTTTTTTGTTCTTTTTGTCTGGAAGATTTATTGACATTTTCATTTCTAATAAAATTATGTTTTATTTTTTTTTCATGATACAACTATGTTGAGATGAAAAAAAAAATGGCGATCTTGAAAAAAAGTTGTGATAACTGAATTGGTAAAATACTCGATTCAGTCATGTAAGTATGCGAGGCCTGTTCTTGAAAAATAAATTGCATTTTTCTTAAACATAATACGCAGTTTGCCAAGTAGGAAAAGTCCATATGAATCAGTAGTGATATTAGACTTTGTCAAATTATTTTCAATTTTTCTCAAATTGAATGACGGAACATATTTTTTTTTCATGAAAAACAAAATAAAAATTATAAAACGTGAAATAATTTTACGTTTTAAAATCGAAAACGAAGATTTCGTCAATTCGTCATCGACTTTAGCGTTACGTCATTTTTCTAAACAAATTTTTTTATAAACAAATTTTCAATCGCAATAATGTTTGAGTTAGTTATTGCAGCTTAAATGAAAAAATATCTACCACGTTAATATATGTTGATAATATCTTCTATTGTTTATATTATCTAATCAATTCATGTAAGGAAACAATAATCCATCCGTAACAGAACAAAAAATAAATTAGATGAGTTCTATATTTAGAACATGAATTATTTTCAAGCCTTTGGAAAACCCGTGTTCACTCTCACTATATGGAATATACACCTCGGCGTACTCATCACATGAATGAGCAAGTCGCGTGACTGTCTATCGAATTAAACGCGAAGGAGAGAATTAGGGAAATACGATAAGTTTAGCGGGGGATTTTGTATACAAACAACTCGGTCATCGCCTTATCGGCAACTTCTTTTCCTTCTCTTTATTTACATCAGCCACTAAACAATGTAAAATCCACCAATTCTGGCTTTTCTACTCTTCGAACAAATTTGGCGCGGATGGGAAAGACCCTTCATGCCTAAGATGGCACTGGGTATATAAGGCCTTAAGAGACCTTTATTCGCATTAGTTTTCTGTTGAAAGTAAGCAAGTACGGAGCTGTGAGTGACGTTGTTTGAAGGAAAGGTAAGTGTGTATTTTTATTATTATTATTGTTTTACCATAATAATTAAAAATTATTTATTCCGTTGACAGTGAGTCATAAATTATTAAAAATGAAGTTGTGGTGTGTATTCTTCATTGCGATAATAGCCACATCGCAATCTGCTTCTATCCTAGATGTAGCTTTGGATAAATGGATTGCGTTTAAGGTATATTTTTTTATAAATCTTTTCTATATTGATGAGCACAATAAAATATTTTACTGGTTAATTTTCACAGGCGGAATTTAAAAAAGTCTACAACGAACAAGAGGAAATACACAGAATGAGAACGTTTTTTGGAAGTTTTTCGAAAGTGAAGGAGCATAATGACAATTACGAGAAAGGCTTGGTTTCTTACAAACTGTCTTTAAATAAATTTGCTGATACTGTAAGATGCTACTTATTTTCTATATAGCCATCAATAAATGTACAAGTATTTTTAAGTATAATTACAAAAAATCTTATTCCAGCCCCGTGAAGAATTAAGCCGAACTCTCCACGGCTATGCTTCAAAAACTCAACTATCTGGAGATAAAGATGATGACGACTCTGCTCGTATCTTTGTTCCTCCGATCAACGTTACTATTCCTGATTTTGTGAACTGGATAGGTAAAGGTGCAGTCACACCTGTAAAAAATCAAGCAAACTGTGGGTCTTGTTGGGCTTTTTCATCGGTAAGATACGAAAAAATATTTTGATTTCAAAGCTCACATTGTAATATGGATGATGAACTCGAGTTTTTTTTACCCAATACTTTACAACTTTTTCCTTTCACATAATTTCCCATTGTTATCACTATAATTTCAAGTATTTCTCCCTTTCTTTGCAGACTGGCGCATTGGAAGCTCAACATTTCCTAAAGACCGGCAAGCTCGTCTCGCTAAGTGAGCAGAACTTGATAGACTGCACCGGTGTCCGAGATTGCCAACGCGGTGGTTTGATGATTGACGCCTTCAACTACGTCAAGAATAACGATGGTATCGACACAGAAGATGCTTATCCTTATGAGGCTGAAATAAAAACATGTAGATACGATCCGAAGAAACGCGGTGTTGAAGACATTGGGTACATTGCCATTGAAGAAGGCAATGAGGAACATTTGAAAGCAGCGATCGCTACAGTCGGCCCGATTTCCGCTGCCATAGACGCTAAGCATGAATCGTTCCACTTTTACACGGAAGGTAAGGAAAATTAAAAACTACTAATATTGTACGTACAGTTGATATTTGTCAACTCAATATAACTTTTGAATCATACTGTTACAGGTATATACCATGAACCAAATTGTTCGAAAACAGAATTGAATCATGCTGTGCTGATAGTCGGCTACGGCACAGATGGGAATGGAAAAAATTATTGGTTAATCAAGAATAGCTGGAACGAAGATTGGGGAGAAGAAGGATACATTAGAATGATCAGAAATGAAAATATGTGCGGTATTGCTAATAAGGCTGTTTATCCTATAGTTTAAAATTTTCGATTTGTAAAGTTTGTAAATATGACGGATATTTTTAGAAGTAAATGTAGATAGAACATATTATTGTATATTTATTGTAAATATGAAAGTATTATTTATAAGACTATGTGTGATGAAATTTCTATGAATTGACAAAGTATTTATTGAATAAATATGATACATAAAAATCTCTTTTTATTTTAGAAGACTCCATCACGTTTGTTAACTATGTCTTTTTAAATTGAAATCAAGATACATAACTCATAACATTTGGTCTTGTTTATCTGACTTTTATTCGATATTCCGTATTTCTATCAAAAATTGTTGTGTTGGCATAAGGCATGTTTCGATAAGGCAAAACAAATTGACAGTGATAACTTAAATGCGCCTTTCAGAGTTTTATTTAAAACATATCGGGTCAACGGGTTATCGCGAATGTCTCTGCTTGCTTTTATACTTAAAACACCCAGCTGTCACAATAAAAATTCCCAGACTCTGGATTTTTCTTTTTTTAAGAAGTAATCGCTTAAATGAATCTGTTTTTACAGTAATGTTATTTTGAATCTGCGTTAAGAAAGGTAGAAAAGGATTTCTTTTATTTAGCGCTAAAATGTTTATATTTTTCGTAACAGAAATGAATTTAATTTTTCATGAAAAACATTTTTTTCACCATAATTTATCATACATCTTACACCGAAATTTCAACTCCAACTAAACTTGTTCCACGCATCTCTTTCACACGACAAAAGCTTTAATCGCAAGGGAGTCACCTAGAAAACAAAGAAAATCTCCCCTGAGGAATTTTGAAAGGCGCTTGCGGGAACAGAAGCTGCTTCCGGCTTGCCGGAAACGGAACTACGCCACAAGCGCTCGCGCGCAACTTCGTCGCCGTTCGCGAATCTTCTTCTCTCTTTTTTTTCAAGCCGTTTAAGTTTGCCAGGTACCGTAGTTGCGTAATGCAAAGTCGCGACCGACAAGTGTTATTCAGTGCTTTGTTAAATTTTTTAGTTCGACTGAAAAGAAAATAGGATACATGGTAAGTCTGACAAAATGCAGTTATTTTTAGTTTTTTTTTAGGCCAAACTATAATGGGTGAAACATTAAATTTTGAGATAATGAATCCGAATATGTATGTCCTTTTTTCGAAAAAATGGTATGTTTTGTTCAAATCGTAATAGTTTAAACAATTTGAGAAAAAATGTTATTTCAACCTAGATTAATTTCTTCTAGTCAATTTGGCCTATTTTAAGAAGAAAGGGTCTCTTGTCATTTTTTCATAAAATGTGAATTTCAAAAGTTATGAATTTTTAATGTCCTCAAATTTGACGATTTTTACTAACTTTGGATGTTAATAAATTTTTATTTTAAATCCGCGAGGCCACTCCAAACGTTGGAAAATAAGTTCTAACTTTCATTAGCGCGGACTCGAACTCATTATCGGGCACGGACTGAACTTTGAAGCACATCAATTTGTAGGGAAATTATTGAGGAACAAGTACGATTTTTAATTTTATAAAAAATATGCAATAAATAAAAAGTTATTAACAATTAAAGTTAGTAAAGATCGTTAAATTTGAGAGCTTTAAAAATTCATAACTTTTAAAATTCGCAAACTTTTCTTCTTAAAATAGGCCAAATTAACTAGAAAAAATTAATCCAGGTCAAAAAAACATTTTTTCTAAATTTGTTTAAACAATTTCAATTCAAACCAAACATACTATTGTTTCAAAAAAAGTACATGCATATTCGGATTCAGCTGCTCAAAATTCATCAGAATCACCCTTCTATTTCCTTGGGCATATTATGGCACACGGGAACCCACCCAGCTTCCGGACTAATATGGGCAAATATTAAAATAGTCGAATAACTTATACGTGGAGACTTGACAGCTAAAACCGATTAGTCACATTCGATTATTGCTTCCTTGGAAAGGAAGCTTTGTTTTCGCTTTTTTTGAAAATTTGGGTTTTTTCGCTATATTTTTTTTTTGTTTTTGTCATTTTATGTTTCAATCTTGTTTTTATTGTAAGATCTAAAACTCCTGCATGTAACCAATGAATAATTTTTTTATATATCTTTCATTAGAAATCATGGGGAGACGACAAAGTTACGTTTCTATGGTGTCACCGACTGTGTGTGTCGACGAGTGTGTGTGTACTGTCAATCGGTATGACTTCTCTACTCGATGGATTTTGATGAATCTTTTTTTATATGTTTGGAAATTGGTCAATGAAGGTGGGAAAATAGTTTTCAAGCAGATCCATCGACTAGAAAAAATTTTACAGCTGTTTTTCAAAAACAATTTTTAAAAAAAGATTGGTTATTATTAAGCGTAAACTGCTATAACGTTGTATTGACAATGAATTTTTTAACGTGTGACAGCTCATTTTAAAGCTCAGGAAAGCAGCTTTAAAACGAGTCATCGTACGATAAATTCGATAATATTCAGCCTGAAATATTTGAAATCATAGGAACTCTATTTATTTTTAGATGTAAGTTATGTTATTTAATATTATGCGCAATTTCTTATAACTTTGGATCAAGAATAAATTTGCTAACGTATGAGGGCTTTTTTTAAAGCTTATGAAAGCAGCTTTAAAACGAGTTTATCCTCATGGCTTTCGCGACCACTGGCAAACGACTTGCGAGTTGAGTGGGCCTGTGCAGGTTCCGCCGGGGAAGCCGTCTCTGCTAAATTGCCGGGGCCAGGCTGCCTGTTGCGACCACTGGCAAACGACTTTGGAGTTGAGTGGGCCTGTGCAGGTCCCGCCGTGGAAGCCGTCTCTGCTAAATTGCCGGGGCCAGGCTGCCTGTCGCGACCACTGGTAAACGACTTTGGAGTTGAGTGGGCCTGTGCAGGTCCCGCCGGGGAAGCGGCCTGTGCTAAATTGCCGGGGCCAGGGTTCCTCTCGCGACGATTGGCAAACGACTTTTGAGTTGAGCCAGTCTATACAGTTCCCGCCGGGGGAGCGGCCTGTGCTAAATTGCCGGGGCCAGGGTTCCTCTCGCGACGATTGGCGAATGACTTTTGAGTTGAGCCAGTCTATGCAGTTCCCGCCGGGGGAGCGGCCTGTGCTAAATTGACGGGGACACGGTTCATCTCGCGACTTGTGGCAAGCGACTTTGGAGTTCAGTGAGCCTGTGCACTTTACGTCGGGGGACCGGCC
>JAWWMK010016119.1:0-20627 GCA_035047105.1 Galeopsomyia nigrocyanea | reverse complement strand
TCTCTCTCTCTCTCTCTCTCTCTCTCTCTCTCTCTCTCTCTCTCTCTCTCTCTCTCTCTCTCTCTCTCTCTCTACCCCTCTCTCTTTCGTCCTCTTTGGTAATCCATTTTATTAGCTCTCTGTCGCTCGCGCTCCGTCGGCGTACGTAACGCGGACGCGCCGCCGCCGCGGGCCCGGTAATTGATTGTTTCGCTGGCGGACTTTGGTTGGCAAGTTTTGGCGAATTTTCGAGCAGCTTGCGGGAAAAAAAGGACAACGAGAGAGGATCAGCGGGAAAGGGGGGAGAGGCGACGCGGAGACAGGCCGGAAGTAGCGGGAGGTGGCGTGCTGGATTCAGACGGAACAACGGAACATGCAAGCGGAAGATCGATGAGCCGTCGTCCGTCAAGCCGAGCCACAATCGCCGCGCCGCGCCGCGCACGCGACTGATCCCATTATCGAGGATAAATTCCGAGAGATAGAGAAAGAGGCAGGCAAGTGCTGGGGAGGTGGGTGGACGAGGCGGTTGCTCAACCACTCGGGGAAGGGGCCGAGTTACGCTTGGCTGGACCGCCTGATAGATATTTACAGCACCACCACGCTATCCGATCGCGCGGCCAATCAACAGAGAAGCAGACTCTCCGTGTGCCCGCGCCGGAGCACCGCAGTTCAACATTCATGACTGCCCGTGATAAGCTCAAATACCAAATATCTCCACCTTCCCTTTCAATATTCAATTATTTATTATTCGCTTTTACTCGTTTGTTCACTTTCGTATTGTGCGCTTTTCGAAATCGTTCTACATTTATATGCACGATGTAATCAGATATCGCGATAAATTTATTCCCAACGATAATAATAATAACAACAACGAAGATTCGATACACAGCGCTTATTATTCAATTTAATTTTGGCCCTTTCGCGCTTGCACCGAGAAACGTACACATTTAGCGGAAACGTTCATCATATAATCTATTGATTTTGCAGCTAATTATGGTTATTGTGTTGGCAAATAAAAGCAATTTGCACGCGGCTTCGCAAATATAGATTCGATTCGAATGGAAATATTGAAAGGGGAGAGTGCAGAGCTGAACGAATTCGAACAGATTGAAGAAAAAAATTGAAAAATGGAATTGATCGAGAGATCGAATGGGGAGGAAGGAGAAGCCGAAAGTATACGCAAGTCGCAGAGTGAATGGTGCTCGAGAAATATGGGGACGTTTACAAGCGTAGCGAGACTCGAGAAGAGCGCGCTGAAAAATTCACGGTTGCCGAGATGGAAAAATGTCCGTCACACAGAGCGAGCGTTGGCTAACGAGAAATCGCATCTTTGAGAAGCAGCTGCATTCGGCGAAGAGCCGTTAAAGGACACCGCGGCAGCGTCCTTATTCCTTTTCAATGTTGCGAGAAGAGTCTGCAGTCAATCGATCGCGCTTTATTCCGATTGATCAATGCGTGTCTGCTATTTATTGGCTCGATATATTCGAAATTGAAGCTTTACCGTGAGACTCCGTGGGAGTCGAAAAGGTTTTGCGAAGCGCATACTAAACGGAAGAGTTGTGTAGTCGAGGTGCGAGTGGAGGGTTAACTTGCTAGTCGGATGGGTGGCCAATTGCGCGCTGTTATGCGTGTGTGTGGGAGAAGCTCATTGAGGCGCACGAGGCTCGAGTGCTCGCATAAAAGCTGATATTGCCGAGCGCGTCTATACTGCTGTACATCAAGTGCACCCTACACTGCTGCTGCTGCTGCTGCTAGCTGCTCTCCACTGGCTAAGATACACTCGGCTTATACGTCGCAAGCTCGCTCTCGAGGAGGGCCAGAGGACACTTTGTGTACGTCAGCTGGCCGAGCACTTGGGCCTTTGAGTTTGCAAATTGTTTAATCTTCTCAGCTCTTTCGCCCGAAATCTCATGAAATATTGCGCTCGCCCACGATTACTTTGGCAGCTCGCTCTGGTGGCTAGTCGGCTTTCGGGCGGCGACATGTGCTGCTAAATGCGCGATCACGTAATGCGGATTATGCTGATGCACCGAAGTTGGATTTGATACGGCGCGGGGGCGTAAAGCAGTAAAGTATCCGATGACTAGGTGCTGCCAAGTTGAATGCCGTGTGCGGGAACAATATTGCAGCGTGCGCTCGCACGAGCGAGCAGAGTTGCGGGATCCAATTTGCAGAGAAATTTTATGCCCGCTTAAGTGTGCTCGCAGCAGTAGCAGCTCGTCTGCAACACTTTCGCTTCCGACAGCGCTCTAAACTTGTTTAATCAGCTATACAGCGAGGAGGCAAGTACGTGCACCGCGACTGCAGACGACGACGACGACGACGACGACTCGAGTAGCGTCGCAGCAGCTCGTAGCAGTTGACATTTGCCGACACATACGCGCGCGCAAATAAACTTGAGCGAGACTGCGACTCGCTGCACGACTCGACGGCTTTCGATTTGGGACAAGGCTTCTCTATCTATCTCGCAGCTCTTTGCTCTTTGACCGATAGCGCGACGAACTCTTCCATCCCATAGCGACGCTCATCTCGTCAGCTTTGCCGATAAAGAGAAGCTATCATGGGAGAGAGGGAGAAAGAGAGAAAGGAAGAGGATAAAAATGTCGCTGCAAGTTGCAAGTTGTTAGCGAGAGAGCATTCGCATGAATTGTTGAGGTATATAGTGCTCTTTCTCGTGTGCGCTCGAGCGATAAATTTAGCAGTCTTAGCGGAAGGTTTCCGCGTCTGAGGATGGCGCGCATCATTAATAACCGAGCTCGACTTTGACGCGATACATTTGTGAAAGTCGAGGCCGGGCCCTCGACGGAAAAGAAATCGAGAAAAAGAGAGACGCTACAGTTGCGAGAGAGGATGAAAGGATGAGAGAGAGAGTGAGAGACGCTCCCGCGCCCCGTAGCGGGAATATAATAACAATCGACGACGATCGAGAGAGCCGAGCGAAGGAGCATCGATATCTCGATCTGTGCGTGGCGCGGTTAAAAACAATTTGGCTCGATCGACGATCGGATGTTAAACTTCGCTACTCGGGATTGCCACGGATGAAAGTGCTGGAATCAGCGATCAGCAAACAAAGGCGACCCCGTCTACAGCGTCGTTCTTGCTTCAACCGCCGCGCCGCGCCGCAGCTCTTCTTGTTTTCCCAATCCCCTCATCGTCTTTCTTGCGTCTCGGTTACATTCGCTCTCAAGTGCCCTCCAAGTCGCTGCAATTATCCGGTTAAGCGACTGACTTTTCTCCTCATCGGGGATGGATTATCGGAGGATAACTGCAATAGTTTAGCGAAGAAAAGAAAAAGTGAAGTGTCTATATACAGCTAGGAACGAGTCTGAGAGTGGCTGCTGAGTAGTGCTCCTTCGCGAGCATAGACTGCAGCCTATATGGAGCCTCGGTGTATATATACTGCCAAAACGTAAACTAAACGCTCGAGTAAATTATTCAGCGGGTTAGAGCGGCGCGCAGCTCTCGCGAAGATGGGATCGATCAAGCAATTTACGCGCTTTACGCAATCAATTACGCCGCTCACTTCTGGGAAAGTGGGCTTGGCATACATCGACGCCGCGCGTCGGCGGCACTTTACGCTTGGTCTGGGATAGCTGTTCTGCCGCTGCCGCTGCTGCTGTTGCTGTTGGTGTAGTCTATATCCCTCGACGCCGGCTGGAGGGAGAGAGGAGGAGAGAGAGAGAGAGAAAGCAAACGATCATATGCCTGCGCGAGACAGCACGAGCTTCGTCAACCAGCTACTCGGCGAGCTTTAAGCCCTCAGTTTCGACGCCGCGACTTAGCCCCAGAACAAGGAGACGTCTGCCTGCCTGCTTGCCTGCCTACCCGTCTCCGTGTGTCTTGCGAAAATACATACCTTACTGAGCCTTTTGTACACAAAATACAAAGTAGATTGCGACACCCAACTGAACTGCGTTATGTGACGCGCGGCCCATCTCGATATCAATTATAGATTTCTTTCTTTTTTTGACAGTCGCGATTCGCGAAATTGATTAAACGTTCGAGAGCTTTTACTCTCGTTTAACGGATGATCCGGCCGGCACTGACAGAGCAAGAAATTAAAACCAATAGAACATGCATCTCAGACTCGGGGCTGAATTAAGTGAAGTGCTTCGCTGTAAAAGGAAATGAATTTAATTTGATGGTGCATTAGTGAATTGAAGGTTCATTAAAGTGAACACGATCTCTCTCTCTCTCTCTCTCTCTCTCTCTCTCTCTTTCTCGTTGAAAAAAGAAGAGTCGATAATCGAAGCAACTGTAAGTTTGAAAGACAGAAGTTGGCGCCGAGTGAAGTGAAGTTGCAATCGATTCAAATTGCGCGCCAAAGAGAGCGCGGGGCTGGCAAAAGTATTATTAGTGAAAAAGGGCGAAAGAGTGCGCCAAGTAATACTCGCGATGCGAGCAAAGTAAAGTACTCTCGGGGGAGAGAGAGAGTAAACGTATCCTACTCTGGCTTATAAACAAGTACGTACATCAAAGTCTCGTGCGCGCACCAAGATAGAACACCACTAGCAAGATTTAAGCTGTACATGCATAAGCGAGCTTTGCCGCAGCCCACCGCAGTGCTCGGTTGGCCGGCCATTCTTTGAGATCCGAGAGCAGTTAGTTTTCTAGCAAAGCCGCTCAACTGACCGGAAACACCTCAGCTACCCTCCTTCTTTTTCCGTTTTTAGCATATAGACACTCTCGACCAAAGACACTTCTTCCAAAAGGCTTCCTCGCTTTTCTTTACTCGACCCGATCAAAGGCAAAGTTGAGCCCGTACATAAAAAAACGAAGAAAAAGAAGAAGAAGAAGAAGAAAGAGGATATTTTGAATATGCCCAGCCACCATTCACCCGTAAATCCACTGCAGGCTACTCGCTGGCTACCGCGTTTCTCGAGTACCTTTCTGTAATGCAAATTTTCGTGTGGCTAATAACAACAAAGCACTCTATACAATGCCGTTTTTGAGAACAATAAAATACGCGCGAGCATTGTCGTCTGACAAAGCGTCATTCGAAAGCATTTGTGATAATGCTCGGAGCGCGAATGCAACGCTCGGACAAAGGGGGGTACGAAGGTTCGGCGCGGTTGCGATAGAGCCGGCAAGAGGCAAAAGGCCAAAGGCTGCAAAAAAGTGGCGCATAGGCGCGGGACGACTGCAGCGGGGAAAAAAGATAGGAAAGGCCGGATGAATGATGCGAGGGAACGAGGTGGAGTGGCGATGGACGCGCAAACCTACATATAACAGGTGTATCTGTTTTCCCTCGATAGCGCGGTATCGGCAGTGACGAGCCGTGCGGATTCTCTCCCCTGGCCGCCAAATGGAGAGAGAGGGGTGGTGGAGGACGGAGGGTTAGAGGGGCTACCGTCCGACAGACACTAATTAACATCAGAAGCGTCACGTTGCCAAATGAAGCTTGTCGGGAAGCCGCATGTGTGCGAGCGCGAGAGGGGCTCCAAAATACACCTACACATACATATACACACGGGAGAGAGCGGGATGACGAGGCGTTTACGTTTGTTAGTATCGTTGCGCGGATTAGCGAGGAATTACTTCGGCGGCCGAGGGATGAAAGCCAGCATCAGAGAGCCGAGTCGTCAAAAAAAAAAATAAATAACAGCAACAACACCATGGCTATTTGTTACTCCGTACCTTTCTCCAAATGAATAGAGGTACCCCATCCTCTTTTCCTATCGCCCCTTTTCGCCGGGGATTCAATAACAGCTAAGCTGATTGCTGCGCAACTAGCAGTCTCGATCACCATTTTATTGGCTAATTCCTCATTCGTGAATGCACGAATTACTTACTCTTCCTCGCTTTACGCTATTTTTGCCATTCTTATCTCTTTCATCTTTCATATTTATAAGTTTTTTGGCTTTCGACCAAACTAATCTTCGCGTGTAATTCGTTTAAAAAATTAACGAAAATGGAAGAAAAAACGCAATTTCGCTCGGTAGAACGAAAGAAAAAAAAGAAGGAGCTGCAGTCGTCTTTCCCCCGAGGACAATCTCTGGCATGCCCCTCCACTCGACTGTTCCGTGAATTTCAGGTCTCGCTCGTGTCTCTCTCTCTCTTTCTTTTTTTCCAGTCGGGGTTTTTTTCCTGCTGTTTCGTCGCGAATCGAAGGTGGAAGAGCCACGGCGGCGGCGGCGGCGTGGGTGCGTATATTTCACGTGAGCGCGAGGGGAAAAACTTTTTAATCAGTAACCGCGCTCGTCGAGTATAGCGAGAGCCCGGCTGGTCCGGCCTGTACTGCTGCTATACTGCCTGGTCTCTTGAATAACGATACAAAACGAGCGTCCCGACGCTATAAATCCACGGCATCCTTTTCGCTAAAAGCGCTGCCTGCGTCCAGACAGTGTGCTCCGCTCTCTCTCTCTCTCTCTCTCTCTCTCTCTCTTTCGGCATCCTCGTTTTCTGCTTTTGCTTTACGCCGCACAATCCCCAAGACCTTTGTACCTATAGCTTTTTTTCCCCCGCAAGCTCTTCGATTTATTGAATGCCTACTATTTGATGGCTCCCGCACGCGTTACCTTTGATTCTCCTTGCACTCGCGTGATAGCTGCTTTTATTATCTCGTTCCATTATCTACTTGTTTGTTTATTTATTTTTTTTTACTATGTGATACTATTTTTTAGGCGTTAGTCCAATACTAAAGCTTGTACTCAAGTACTAGGATTGTGAGCTCTGGAGCTTTCAATGATTTTTTTAGCTGTTGAGCCTTTGAACTTATTTGAGCACTCAGTTTTTCCATATTTTCTGAGTTCAATTAACTAGAAAACTTTTCACTAATTAGCAAAAAAACGACGATGTGAAATATCAAAAACTTTTTTATCAAACTTTTTTCCATATTCCATTTATTTCAATATTCCTAGTAGAGGTATACAGAGCTCGCCCACTGCCTCTGAGTGGAGTTGTACTTATGTACCTCTCCATTTATATTTTTCCCTTCATTATGTTTTTTTTTTATGTTTTCATGAAATTGCGCGTTCTACTTGATGATTTTTGTACGATCATTTCAATAAAAAATGTCAGTGAAAAAACTTTATTTGGTTAGCGGTTTGATTACAATAAAATAATTATAAAAAAGATTCAGTTACAATGAATGTTATAACGCGATATTCAATTTGTCAGTGATACGGCAGTGAAGTGTTCCTCTCATAGCTGGCGGCGTATTCAATTACACGTATTCAGCGGATATTTGAATTTTATAACTGACCGCTGAATATTCCGCTATGCTAGAATAACATTTGAATATTCATCGGATTATTCAAACCTGTTATTCGACTGATCAAATACCGTAACATTATGACCTCTCATCGACGATAGCTCTTTCAGCAAGTATCCCATCGTGGGAAATAGTGCGGACTAGTGAGTATTTCCGCGAGTTTGTGGTAAAACGAGCTTGTTCAAAAACCCAACTAATAATCCATTATAGAATACGCGTTCGAAGAGACGAAATATGTGTTTCCATACTTTTTATGCGCAATGATATTATTATTATTTTTTCGATCAACTCATCACTTGCAATTAAATTCGATTTGCACTGGCGAGCTTTCGGACAGCAGAGCATAATGAAGGTATAATTTTAAGTCGAGGCGACAATAAAATTGAATTAATTCGGCGAGTAAAAAGAAAAGCCCAGTCGAATTTGATTAGAAGTTGAAAAGATGGGGAAGGGGAAAAGAGCGCTTGGCATGCAGTTCACGCACTTTCAAAGAGAATAAGAATGGAAGAGAGAGGGATGTGACCGTGGAGTAAGAGAAGGAGAAGAAGAAAAGAGAGAGAGAGAGAGAGAGAGAGAGAGAGAGAGAGAGAGAGGTGGAATTTGAAGTTAGAACGTCGTTTCGCGGAACTGATAAGACGAGACGTTCTTACGCGCGCGGCGACTACGGGGATGTCCCCGAGATAACGAAAAGCAATGAACAGAACGGCTGAGAATGGATTTTCGTTCGTGCCGCTATAGCTCGCCTTTAATTCAAGATAGTAGGGTGAAATTTCATTCGAACGAACGCAGCGCGAAGAATCTTAAGCAGCTTTAGATTAGAAGGCGACTCGCTGCAATTTGCTAGCGTACCGTCCTATTTCGCTTCCCCTTTAGCTGCGCCGATACCGCCGAGTCGCACGCTTTGTAGCCTTTAACCAAAAGCACCGATATCAACATTTTCGCGCGACTAAGCGCCTATGACACGGCGGACAGTTAAACAAACAGCTAAGGAAATTCAGTTTCGAAAGAAAGTACATTGCAGCGCCGTATAGTCCCACGAGATTAATAAAAGAAAAGCCATCTACGAAGATTCGTTTTATTCGCCGGCTGTTTAAATAAACATAAGGGATGTATATCGCGAGTCAAGTATAATATTATTCTCACGTTGAGTGGGAGCGTCAGCTGGGCTTTCGCTTTTATCTTTTCATATAAAAGAAGAAGCAGACGGCATAATGTCTTGTCATAACGTCTTGCGCGCGCTGTCCCGGCCGCCGCCGCCGCCTCTTTTTCCTATCTTTCCTTCGCACACTCCAACAGCTTATACTCATCTTCCGCGAAAGGCTAACCTCGTCGTTCAATCTAACGCTCTTGCGAATGAAAATTTGTTATCGCGCCGTGTATATAACTACTATGCGGACCAAAAGTAGCTGACAGCTAGCCCCTCGCGGGTATAAACAGAGTTTTTCAATAAAGAAACTTTTCCTCGCGTAGAGAGGTAGGTATATGTAGACGAGTTGCAGAACACAAAGCAGCGGCGCGCAGTATACCCTTTTTTCATTTGATCGCGGTTATGGATGCTCGCGCGCGCGCACTTTCGATCGATCGTCTTTTCATTTCGCGTTCGCGCGCTCCACTGGCCCCCACGCAGCTAACGAAAAACGAGAGAGAGAGAGAGAACAAAAAGAACAGAGCGACTGAAAAACGTCGTGACATAACTCTCGTGGAAAAAAGTGCGCGGCGCAACGGCGAACCCCCGCGGGGGGAGGCCGCGTGCAGCCAAGGTACAAGTGCTTGTTATTACGCGGCGTAATTCACTCGCCATTAAAACCATTATAAACGAGCGAGCAACGTCCAGCAACGTCCGGCGGCGTCGGCTATATAGCGCCCGCGAGGTGTAAATTTTTCCAGTTATCTTTCTCAGCTGCACTTGCACGCTTCAACCCCACCCCCCTTTTTGTCAGCTTGTTTTTCCCCCTCCCCTATACTTTTAATTCTTTGCTCCAGAACCTCATTCAGCTAGCATTCGCATCGATTGTTCGCGCGGTATTTGGACTGAGCTTGCAAAAGTAATGTAAGTAGTTGACTGACTCGGTCGGCCGCTGCTGCGACAAGCTGCTCTTTGTCTCGGTCTCAGAGTGGCGCAATCGCGACTCGATAAACACTCGACTGGGCTTGGCCAATGTACAATTGGCCAGTTTCAATTTGCACCTAGAATGCAGACTGCAGTCGAGTCGAGCGTATAGAGCTAGGCAAGCTTAGCTAGTCTGTCTTTGCTGTGTAGTGTATGTGTGTAAGTGGTGTGTACGTACGTAGGGGAGCTTAGCAGAGCTAGGAGCTTGCAGTAGGCTTGCAGAGCCAGTGGGTCCTTCCTTTTGTTGAGCGCTCAATTGGCGCGCTCGAGCATCTCCCTCGTCGCTGTAGGCAGCTCTCGTGCGGCAGAGACGCCTTTCAGTCTCCCCTTTGAGCCGTTATTTTTGCTAAATGCACCGAGACTGCGTTCAATCGTGCACGCGTTTGCCCAAAAAGAAATGGATTCGACTGTCTGTAGGAATGTTAGGGGAGCGAGCTAGGCAGTCTACAAACTAGCAGGATCCACATCGCGGCTAATCTTGGATTCGGGCAGCATGTACATATATTCTAAATCATGCTAATCGGCTTAAAACGTCGGGAGATTGAGAGCGAGCGAGAGAGTCAGGCCGTAAGATAGCTCGAGTAGCAGCCAATCGTAGAGCGCAAATTGCCAGTAGCTCTATCGAGCTCCGGCTCAGCGCAATCAAAACGCAACGCGACTCTCTCTCTCTCTCTCTCTCTCTCTCTCTCTCTCTCTCTCTCTCTCTCTCTCTCAAACAGTCGGTCGCGCGAGAGCACACCCGTGTCGACCACTCTACAGCCGGTCATTTGCTTGATCATCCCGCAAATGGAATTACGCGCCCCTTTCCCAACTCCAGGCCTAACAATCTTACTAGCTATCCCAGCCAAACTTCCCGGCTGCGCGCTCTCTACGCATTTTACATCGGAATTGTTTGCACGCGATTCCTCTTCGCCGAATAATATTTACTCGCTTTCACTTAAAATTGCACTTAATTCTCCTCAATTTTCCTTTCCGTCTTGTTCTCGCTGAGCTTCTTAAAGCTTCAATTTGCTCCAATCACATTGACATTTTAATTATTGCAATTCGTTCAAATATTTCGAACCCCGATCAATTTTTAATCAACGATTAATTCTGTCCAAAAAAAATCCGTAATATTACAGCGGCAAAAAATTAATTTACGTCAATATTAATCATACTCCACTGCAGACAATTATAATGCAGCATCTCTTCGTCTTAATGGATTTTCTAATTAATGCGCATAATTTAACGCCATCGAAACCATCGAGATCCTCATTACGGACAATGAATTATTCATTGGTCTGTGTAGCTTTTAAAATTTTGCAAAGTTTATTTTATATTATACCTACTTTATACTTGTGCAGAGATACTCGAACCGAATCTACATTTTTACGCATGCAAAAATTTATTGATTGGAATATGAATATAAAATACATTTAAAATTAATTTGTATTAATCACGAACTCGTTTCTAAAATGCTTTCAAAAGACAGAGACAAAGGACATGATCTCATTTTTCTTTTAATTTAAAGCGCGCCATTGTATTAACTTTTCAATACATGAGTTATTTAGCTATAAGGTAGGTGTACCCAATATAGGACTATAACCAATATGGGACTATCGTCGGTTTTGATATGTTCGCGATGCTTTGGCAGTGTTAAACTGTGACATTATGTTTGTAGTATCAAATAATGAAAGTTCCATAGATTTTAATCACCCCCGAACGCTTAATCCATTTTCCAGCATCCATTTTGTGTTTTAGACAAGCAAGTCGTCGACCTCATTGAATTTCATGCAGCTAAATATTTATTGTTCGGAGTAATTTAATATATTTTGGCATAAATCTGCGATACACCATTCGATTCCTCTTATTTTACCCTTTCAAAATAACTCATCAGAAATTTTCTAGCGTATAAATAAGCCAAATGCCGCTCGAATTACTTTTGTCTTTTGGCTGCTGTCGGTTGTACCCAATATGGGACTATACCCAAAGTTATTAATGGATTATGAAAAAAAAACACCACATTAATGTTTTTTCATGTTCCAGTTTTGAATTTCTGGACAAAACTTGACAGTTAATCAAAATAAATTTACGTATTCCACTTGTCAATGATAGAATTTCGATTTTCGTTATATTTTTAATATTAATGTTTATATGTAACTGTAACATTGTCAAATCATACTAGTTAGTTTACAATGCTTGAAAAGTGATAAATCTTGATTTTTAAACTTACTTATACATATCTCGTATGATTCATATACGTAAAAATGGCTTTTTCTCCAATAGTCCCATATTGGGTACACTGTATTTTTATGCCAAAAAAAAGTAGTTGCATTCAAAGTGCAATAAATCGGGCTAGCTTTCATCTAAAAAATCGTGCGACAGCTCGTTTTAAAGGGATCAGCTTCAAAACGAGTCCACCCCCGACGAAAAATTCATTAATGGTAAAAAGATATGGCTGTTTGTCAAAAATAGTCCCATATTAGATACACCTACCTTATATATACAAAGAAAAAAATTCGATATTTCGTTTTACATATTTCATTATTTTAATATTAACATTTTCAGATATGTACTTAAAAACATGCTCAACTTACGTGTTTTTTTTTATTTAACATACATTTTATTCATATTTTGATACTACAATTTTTCAGATATTTGTGTACTATGTGCATAACTTTTATGTTTGCATAGTTGATCAAAGAAGTATTTGATATCAAGGGAAAAGTATAGTTTATTTATTTAGTTATAGTGTAGTTTATCAATCTTTTTTTAGATAGACAGCTTTGATTCAAAATGACACGTCTGTGAAAGTTTTTCCAAATTAATCGCTTCACATTGTCGAAAAAAAAAGAAAGCAAAGCCACGTCACGTAAAAGTGTGAATGCGGAGAAAGTGAGAAAGAAAAGAAAGGAAATGGGAGGTTTGCTCTGCAATAGCATCGAGTGAGCATGCACGCAGAATCACGTAATTCGGTCGGGTTGGCCGGCTGGTCGAGCGTTGTAGTACATATATGCGGCGCGGAGCTCTCGCACGTACGTGTATATCGCAAATTCCCATGCGAAGTCGTATCGACATTGGCATGTAGGGCTGCTGGGGCGGCGTATAGCGGCGAGGGCGCCGAATGGGATTTGAAGCGCGCTATACACTCGCAGCCGGCCAACCGGGAAACCTACTCCTCTCCCCCGCAGACCTCGCATCCTCAGGAAAAACCGAGAGATAGCAAAAATATGCCAAGGATACACAAAAGCCACGAAACATCATCGTAAACCCCAGTATATTCAGCTGAAACGACGTTGTTCGACCTCATCAGTGCGGGAATGACAAAAAAAAGCGCAGAAACATCTCGGGCATTATGAATGTCAGCGACGATTTCGTTGTTGTTCAAGCGGAATTGCAAGCAAAACGGTTAAAACTTTCGTATAGGCAAACGCAAGCGCGAGCATATATGTAGGTGAAACTATAAATAAAACAGAAATTGAAATCTTGTTGGAATATATACGCAGCGCAGCCAGATAGAAAGTACATGAAACACGCCAAAGTTTTCAATTGCTTTGTAGCTTGGATTTACAGGCAGAGGGAGAGAGAGAGAAAGAGAGAGAGAGAGAGAGATGGATTCGTGTGTGGCGGGGCGCGAGCTTTCCAACATTTTCTGTCTCTCCTGGGTGCAGCAGCGTAGTTCTGATAGTGTCGTTAAAACTGAGCCCTCGTAAACGCACACACTAGATTAAAATGAAAATTTACGACAACCTCGCTCAGACTTTCATTAGTTATTTCAACCTACGTCTCAACGTTTTTTTTTTCCAAAACACGCTAATCGAAAAGATCTGTGCTCGCGAGAGCATTTGGAAAAAGCGAATTATCCGTTTATAACACGTTTCCATCAGGCTTGTCTTTGAAAATAGCGCGAAGGCAGTCGATCGATCATAGCCTTTTATATATAGCCAGAGCGCAGAGCTTTTAATCGCCTAATAGCTTGATAATCCGTTTAATAGAGGCCAATCTAGATATCTCGAAGTGGAAAGGCAGGAGGCAGGCAGGCAGGCAGCACGAGCGCGTCGAGAGGCTCGAGTCGTATATAAACCGATGGCGCGCGGCCGGGGACTACCATCAGGCAAATTAGCGTGCGGGGAGAGCGGCTAAAATAAACAACCGAAGAATATAAAAAGTATATCGGAGCTTGCCATTGGTCGGGCGCGCAAGAGAGCCTGTGTATTTTCTCTTTCAAGCAGGATAAAGCCTCGTATAAAAGATAGGCCCCCCGACGATACCGCGCAGATAACATCCACTCCGCGCGCACGTGCATTCATTTCGAGTTTGCTCACTTCGACTCTGCGGTCGATCTCCGGCAAGACTTTGACTTTTCACCCTCTTTCGTCTTTTCACGTAAAAATAAAACAGCGCAAAAAAAAGGCAACTTCCAACTCTTGCCTCGCTCCCTGCCCAAGCGAGCTTTCGGCCTGCTAGCAAAGGAGTCGAGAGCGCGACCGGACTCGAGCGAATGGGCTAAAGTTTTAGGAGCGGTCTCCTTCTCTCTCTCCTTCTCGCTTTCCTCTTCTTTTTTTTTTTTTTTCGTCAGCCTTTTTTTTTCAATGCCGCGTATTTCTTTCGGCCTGCATTTCTCTTCAAATGTACATTACACTCGAGAGAGCCGCTGTACGTTGACTCGGGAAACTCCGCGCAGTTGACATTGCACTTAGGAATTATATTAAGGCATTCATTAGCTCCCTCTGTCTGTGTCTGCGGCACTGCCTCTGGCTTCGCGCTCGAGTTCTTGAAAGCGCGGCGTTTACTTCTTACTCGCTTTTCGACTGAGCAAACTTCAGTCTAGATTTTTTCATCCGCAAATGCATTATACGAGTTGATTTTTCATCAGCAGATGAAAGAATTTTCGCGCTAGCGACGATCCACAGCCAGCTCGAGCGTTTCGACAATTTCGAGCTTCTTAAACGCTACTCGGCAAGAACAAGTGGCTCGAGAGTAAAGTGCCTTGGTTATGAAGTTTAATATCCACTTTTTATCTTGGTTCAAGCTCGTAGCCTAGTGGTCCTCTGAAATTCTGACTACTTTATTTTTCTACAGCAGCTCCTAATCGACATTTTTTTGGTGTTTATCCGGCCTTTGGCTATAAGTCCGTCCGGTATGCCGTCTGAACATTTTCCACCTCGCTATTCTCATCCTCGGCAATCCTTTTTATCACTTGCCCGCGGACGAGCTTTTTTTTTCTCCATCCCTCTCTCGCTCTCTCGTCCTCTTCCTCTCTGTCAGCCGGTTTTGCGGGCAAGCTCTGCCTCTCATTCAGTACAAACTCGCTGGCTAGCGACCCAGCTCTCGTCGGCCGACCTACGTTATATATGTAATTCTCTTTTACTCGACTACTGCGCCGACAGGCATACGGACCCGCTATTGTCTCTACTCTTTCAGCCACGCCTTGTTCTCTTTTACTCTCTCTCTCCCTCTCTCTCTCTCCCTCTCTCTCTCTCTCTCTCTCTCTCTCCACCAATTGCACTCAGCCTGCACTTGGAACTCTTGCTTATACGAAACCAACTATGGCCACCAGTGATTTCGAGCTTCCTGCATTCGAATAAAAGTCTAAATTGACCTGGACTTTCTCTCGGCTTTTCTTCTGCAATGACGTATATAAGGACTCGAACAAATACATGTACGACATGTCCATTAGTCCGACCAGCGCTCACCATTACTTTTCTCGCTTTCATTCTCGCAATCGAGCAACTCTGCTCTCTGCTCTGAACATGGAAATGCTTTAAATTTACGCTTTTGTCCGAGTCAGAACACTGGGGCAATATAATAGTGTTCCTTATAGTTAGGCAAGTCCGTTTTAATAATGAAATATTAGACTGGCTGCAGGAACGCGCAGAAGTAAAATAAGAAGTTTAAATGTATGCGTAAGAGCGTCGCGCCGAACTAAAATGTTAGCAGAGAGAGAGAGAGAGAGAGAGAGAATGTGCCTTTCTCGGTTGATTCGGTTGTTTGAGCGGAAATACCCGCTGACAGTCGGTTATTGAAGAGAAAAGCAGAGAACAAGAGAGGCAGAAAAGAGCGAGCGAGCGAACGAGCGAGGGAAGGATGGCGAATAGAACGGAAAGCTTGCGTAAATTTATAAAGTGATAAGCTTGCAGAAGAATTGAAATCTCCGCTGCTGCGTCGCAGTAAATTATAAACAGCATAGGATTCGCGCGCTCTGCGAGAGCTACACAGACGGTATAAAGGCAAATAATAAAATTTACGATATACCCGCCTCTTGTTGGCCCCCTGTGTTACGCAGAAAAGGACAATTGCGCGCGCAAGGGTGACTCTCGCTATTGCATATTTCAGCCGATTTGCGTCTGCTAAAATTAGCTTCTGTAAGTGCTGAAATTGCACTCTGTTTCTTCAAATTCTTCAGCTGTCATATCGGAATGCCAAGTCGAGGCGCCTAGAAGACTCGTTTTAGTTAGTTTTTCAAAAAGCTAATTAATGACCGGCTAATCCTCACAGTTTAGCTCTGCCAGTTATAATCCTGCATTTAACAGCGGATTAGCGCAAAAGCGCTCGTTTACTCGTCCTATGCTTATTCATACGTCGAGTAGTTCTACGGCATACATATATAGTATACCTAGATAGTGATGACTAAATTTGCCTGCAAGCGTGCTCTCTCCCTCTCTCCCTCTCTCCCTCTCTTTTACGGAAAAGTCAATCTTTTTTGCGTGGTGTTATTTTTCGAGCTGCGAATGTGAAGCTTTAAAATCCGGAAAAAAACCTGGCGTATTCAAATGAGCCTTTTTATTGGTTCGACGCGCGCGCGCACGCCACAGATTGGTTATATTGGCAGCTGCATTGTTCGTGCGTGACTATATTTTTGAATAAATTCCATTTTATCGATCGACCGAAACCTGTACAAGCGTTCACTAAAAAAAAGGAGGAAAAAAAATACTACCACACGCTGGCTTGTTTATACTCAACCTACTTCCAAATGAATATGGGATATACCTTTGACGTTTCAATATACGCACGCGGGTGTGCTTTTACAAGGCTGGCCCGGAACGTTCCTGGCGTTCTCAAACAAACTTATTTGAATAACTTCTGCTTTTTCAACAAAAAAAATATGTCGTAAAAGCTTGATTTTAATGCTCCTTTCATCTTTCTGCTCGATTCAACGTTTTACGTGATCTCATTAAAAAAATTTTAAAGATATAATTGCGAAGCTAATTTCAATTTTATAAATGGAAATGTCGAGTTAGCAGTGAATTATGAGGATCTTATTACTGGAAATTAATCAATTTTGAATGAGTGCACGAGTATTCATTTGTAGGTATAAAAAAAGTTGGACGTAAATTAAGAATATTCGAGGAATCAATACTTGTTGAGTTTAGATGTACTGTCAATAGGATCAATTAAAGTTTAACTGCAACAAAAAGAATGAAGCACTCACTTAACAACGTAACCTCCGCGGATAAGCCTGCATAGTTTCTGCATTCCAGATAAGTTATTATGGAAATGAAGATAAACAATTCATAGCTGAGATACAAAAATGACAGCGAGATAAAAGTGGAAGTGGGTCCGGTAGTTGGAAAACAAAGATGATGAGCAGCGCTAGCAACAGCAGTAGCCAGAAGCAGCAGCTGCAGTTCGTCGGTTGAGTGTGCGCGCCGGCTCGTTAAGTCGCGAGTGCAGATACCTCGGGCAATTTCCATTGCGCGGGCGATAAGGTGCGGCCCTCGCGTGAGCCGGAAAACGGCGAGTAATAAGAAAACTTCGTAATCGTATCTCGCATGAGAATTTAAGCGAAAGCGCTGCCTCTCCTCCCCCCACGCCCAAAAGCTCGCAGAGATGAAAGTGTCGTTAGCGCCAGCATATGATAAACTCGATCGCACCCGTGGAACAAAAAAAAGAGGGGAAAAAAAAAGAAAAAGACGCATTCCAAAGTTTTTAATAGCTTCAGAATGGCTCTGAAGAGAGCACAAGTTGTTCAAGTGCCTGGTGATAGTGTCCCTAATGTTTAGGCAATGTTTGATCGTAGCTGGATCTAACGAAACTTTTTCTCGTTTATCTTCGGTGTCGGGAGAGAGTAAAGTCCAGTTGTATATCGCTGACCTGCAAGTCCGCTGGCCACTGCACTGCGAGTTAATTATATATAAACGACAGTAACGATTTGCGGCAATGGGCAGCAGCTGCGAGTATAGGCTGGCTGAATTTGTCGAGAGTGTCGATTGAAGCCAAAGAACAATGAGTCAATCGTGCGGGAGCGAGCTCGCAAAATAATGGCTCCAATCAGTAGAGCGTACGCGCTAGCATTGCAACGGCAGCACGATGCCGCCGCTGCTGCTGCTGCGCGGCTCTGACCGACTATGCCCGCATAACAAAGCCCACTATGCTGCAGTAGATTACACGCTAAACTTATTGATGTATCGCTGCGCGTACTTTCCTCTCTGCCTCTCGTTAACACGCCGACAAGAGACTGATTGTCCCAGTTACATGTCGCGTGCAACTTCTATGCGCTATCTTTTTCAATTCTTGCCTTTTGTTTTATCTCGTACGGTTCATCAGACGCTCGAATACACTGTCTGTTTGTCTGCTCCGTTCATCCGAGAGAGAGAAAAAACAACGGAAAACCAACTAAACGAATGTCTGGCAATTTAATTTTTCAAGTCTCATGCAGCCGCTCGACGCGCTGCTGTACCGCAGCCCAGCTCGCTCCATTAATCTAGTCGTTCTATCTGCGCGCTAGCCGCAACTCGCGCTCCTCGAACTTGCGGCTGCTCGAAGTTGCTCCCGTCTTATTTTTCGAAATTAAATTTGGAAGTCAATCTTGCGAGGCGAGCTCGCGATGCGTGCGATGAAAAAGTACAGCAGGCTTGGCAGCTGGTTTCTGTCGCGCAGCAAGCTCGCGAGGCCGATAGGACGCGACACCGCGGCGACGAGCGCCAGAGGCAGAGGCAGAGGCTCGCCTCATTAATATTAATTGGCCACGGCACCGCGGCACGTGCGCGCAATTAAGTCAGAGGCACGAAATTATAAAGGAGCCCGACGTGCGAATGGCATTATCGAGAGAAGAGCAGCCAGCCAAGCCAAGCATTACCAGCTGCACCCACTATAACTTCCCACCACCTCTATGCCCCGCTATACCTAGCCCAGCCAGCCAGCCAGCCAAACTCTCCACCGCTATACCATATAGGACGGCTTTCCACCTGATTAATACTGCAAGCACCCCAGCCAGCTCCGCCTTTTTACCGCTTATCCATTCCACTCGATCTTAACGCTTGTTCTCGTCCCTTTCAATTATTTCGATGCCTCGTACGTACACGCGTCATTTTTTAGCGCTGTTTTTTCTTTCTGTTTTTTTGTCCTCCTTTTTCCTTTGGCATATTAACTAACGCACTCTTCCATTAGAGACTTTTCAAACGAGTTTCACCTAATTGACAAACTTCGCTGGCAAAGGCTGCTGCAAATTTTGCAAAAAAAAAAACTTTTTTCATTTCCCCTACAGCAGAATCACGCTGTCGCGTTAATGCAAGTTTATCAGCCTGTTTGCAATGTAGGACATGCTGCGAACTATACACTGATATGCATTCTTTGAAGGCAAAAGTAAAAGCTTTTTGTTTTTGCATTGCAAATGTAGAGCTTCAGCTGGTAAATGGAATAACAGTATGAAAATGCATGGATTTTTCGTACGTGGAGCAATGAAGAGATACCAGTTGCAAAGGATAAATCCCATGCGTGAATTCAGTATTCGATGAGGTTTCATTTCATATACCTGTGCTTGAGTATCTACTGTAAGTTGCAAGTTGTAGGCTGAAAGCTCGACAGACTGTATAATCAGGCAAGCAGGCAAAGTTGATCGAGGTGCGTTCAAGTTGTGTCGAGTGTCGCGCAAAGTGTCGTGGGTGCAAGCGAGCGATCGAGGCCCGGCTCGCTTAATCTTCGACGATGTCCCGGCGATCCGAATTCTGAATAATACATCAAAAGCCAAGCCGTGACTGCGCAATCCAAGGTTGCCTAGCCAGCTCTCAGTCGTCGGCGCGCGTAAAGCCAAACCGAGCGTCGTAGTAGTTTATTCCCACGCGCTCCATAGCCGACGCACTTCCAAAGAGCTGCAGACTCGCGCGCGTATTTGCCGTAGTACAGCGCGCACGACACGCGAGCTTTTCCCTTGTGTGCCGATTCAACGTACTCCTCGCTCGTCTATTCCCTCATCTCCTAGTCTCGCTACGCCTGCACAACCTTCATTCGCCTCATTACCTTGTGCAACTTTCACACTTTCACTCTCAATCAGCTCGCTTTACTTCACACCCTTCATTTCGTCACATCCTTCAGAACTCGTTCTCATACCTTTCTTGATCTACATCTATAATGATTTCATGTTTGTTTTCTCAATAACAAAACTTTTTCTTAATAAAAAACAAAATGAATGCATAAAAAAGTTGTACAATTCAATATATAGATATAGCAATCCTAATAAATAATTTTTCGAATATGTACGTGCACAGAAAATATGCTTACGTATAATATCAGCAATATCTATTGTACGAGTGGAATTTCTCAAACTGTTAGGGTCATTCTTTTACTAGGTGAAACAGAAATTTACGAGATTCACAAAAATAAATTTGTTAGATTTTGAGGCTATGCCAATTTTTTATTTTTGACATTTTACATTGCCGATACTTTTTGGCGTTGAACTATTTTTGTTACGACCGAGTCCGCTATAGAGTTTTGAATTTTATACGATTCGGGGAAAAAATTTCTTTGATTACAGTCATGCGACTGTTATTCGAATACCGTAACATTGCTGCAGAAAATATCCTTCGCAATAAACGGCATGTAATGAAAATTTATTAATACCATTAATCCTTTTGTTGTTGTGCATGATTTTCTTTCCGATAGTCTTTTTTTACAACAGCAATAAATTGCATATAAACATTGGTACCTGTATTGACTGTTTCAATGCCATCTGCAAATTGAATCCGTTGCAAAAGTTACGCATGCAGCCTATCAGTCTCTACCAGGGAGAGTATATGACGAAATCTATAAAAAAAATGCCGATTCTTGAAGCCTGAAATGGCAAAAAAAATTGTAACGCTAGAGCTTCCGGAGTTTTTTCTTCTCCTTCCTTGAGGTATATATAGTGCCGGAAAATACTCGTGAATATTAGAAAAGTCCACAGGAACTACTTTTTTCCGGCTTTTCTATATTTATGTCAATTGAATTTTTTTCGATAAAAATAGACTTATAACTTTCGCTGGTAGCATTTTTGCATTAATTTCTACAATAGAATCGATAGCACCATCGTAATCTACGTGAAAAAAATACATCGAAAATATGTATCGCATTATCAGAAATGATTGTTAG